>JAREIS010003551.1:0-13320 GCA_030060385.1 Muscicapa striata striata | reverse complement strand
GGGGGCCCCAACCCTTCTGCCAAAGGCTCAGGACAGACCATGGTTCCCGGCTCGAAGAGGGCTCACAATCTGGCTGTACTCAGGGATATGCATTCTCAAAAGCCTATGGCACCTAGGAAGCTTGTGTTTCCTTCTTGCTTGTTAGTGCTGACATTGCAGTCATCTTATTAATCACCTCAGTAGGGGATCTGGTGCGTCCGTCTTGCCACTTCACTCCAGGAACTGGATCTCTGGGCAGGTCCTTTGACTTTTGCTTTCTTGATGGTGAAGCCAGCTTCCAGCAAAATCTGGATGATTTTCTCTCCCTTCTCAAATACCTCTGTTGCCGTGTTCCCTCACACAATGATGTCATCAATGTATTGCAAATGTTCTGGGGCCTCACCCTTTTCCAGTGCAGCCTGGATCAGCCCGTGGCAGACGGTGGGGCTGTGTTTCCACCCCTGGGGCAGTCGGTTCCAGGTGTACTGCACAGCCCTCCAGGTGAAAGCAAACTGAGTCCTGCACTCTGCTGCCAAAGGAATGGAGAAAAATGCATTGGCAATGTCAATGGTAGCATACCACTTCGCTGCCTTGGACTCCAGCTCGTACTGCAGTTCCAGCATGTCCGGCACGGCTGCGATCAGTGGTGGAGTCACTTCATTCAATGCCCTGTAGTCCACAGTCAATCTCCATTCCCCCTCAGACTTGCACACAGGCCAGATGGGGCTGTTGAAGGGTGAGTGGGTTTTGCTGACCACCCCTTGGCTCTCCAGCTCACGGATCATCTTGTGGATGGGGATCACAGCATCTCGATTTGTCCGGTACTGCCGGCGGTGCACTGTCATGGTGGCAATTGGTACCTGTTGCTCTGTCACTTTCAGGGAGTCCACTGCAGATGGGTTATCTGACAGTCCAGGCAAGGTGTTCAACTGCTTAATGCTCTCTGCTGCTACAGCAGCTATTCCAAAAGCCCACCTGAGTCCCTTTGGATCTTTGTAGTAGCCATTCCTGAGGAAGTCTATGCCTAGAATGCACGGTGCCCTGGGTCAGTTACAATCGGAGGGTTTCTGCCACCCCTTTCCTGTCAGGCTAATCTCAGCTTCCAGCAAAGTAAATTCCCTGTGATCCCCTGTCACCCCAACAATGGAAACAGGTACCTTCCCCACATGTTCTGATGGTATCAGGGTGCATTGTGAACCAGTATCAACTAACATTCTATGTTTCTGTGGCTTTGATGTGCCAGGCCATCGCACCCACACTATCCAGTAGAGCCTGTTATGCCATGCCTCTCCCTGGCTAGAGGCAGGGCCCCTCTAGCCCTGGTTATTATTTCCTTCCTGGGCGTACATAGTAGAGGTCCCTTCCAGGGGATCTGACAGATCATCCTCCCTTCTGTAGTACCCTGCACCTTGGTTGTGGGAGGTCGAGGCTACCTTCATTTTAGCGCTGTTCCCTCGGCTGGCATTTCCCTCCCTGAGCTGACGCACCCGTGCTGCCAGGACAGAAGTGGGCTTCCCATCCGATTTTTCCATGTCTTCCCCATGGTCTCGCAGGAAGAACCACAGGTCAGTTTGTGAGGTGTATCCTCTGTCCCTAGCTGGGGGGCGTTGGGTGTGAGATTTGGGGCCTGTGACTCGTACTGGTGCTGCACTGATCTTCCTTATCTCCTCCCTTACAATCTCCCTCACCTCTCCTTTCAACCCTCTCATCCCCTTCATCTCCTTTTGGACCTGTTGGAGGTCCCTGGCCACAGCAGAGACCTTGGCCTGCATTGGGCCATTAATCATACTGTCAAAATTTCGGAGCTTGCTGGCAACAGAACCCACTGTCTCTCTGTGGTCATCAGCCTTAATCAGTGCAATGTAGGTAGCAAATTCAGATGGCCCCAGGGTTGCCAGATCCCACAACATCTGCCCTGTGCACCTGACCTTGTCAGGGTCATTGTCATGCTGTCCATCCATCCCAAAGAGTACCTCTAATACTGCCACTTCCCTCAGCTGCTGGATCCCTTCCTCAATGGTCTTCCAGCGCATTCTATGGCGGTGCTCCTGCATTCTCTCTGTGTGGCTAAGCTTCTCTCTCACACTCATTAGAAGCCGTTCCCAAAGGAAAGGAGGCCTTGCTGTGCCGGGGACACATGGAAAGGGAGGGGGTGGTAGCCCATCCCCCATAGAGGCCACATGGAAAGCACGTGCTGCTGAGACAAAGAGATCAGGGTCTCCTCTAGGAGCCTCCCCTGAGGCTGCGGGGACCAATCAGAGACCTGGGTTGGTGATTGACAGCCCAGGAAACCAATTAGAACGCTGTTTCACTTTTAAATCACAGGAAAGAAGTTAGTTTTTGTGTCTTTTGCTTTCGGTGCGCAGGAGAGAGGAGCTGGCAGGGGCTCCGGGTCCCAGCATGGGGCCCGGCCCGGCTGAGCCCCGGGAGGAGGAAGGGCCCAGCCCGGGATTACTCCCGGCCGGGAAGGCCCCGGAGTGGACTCGGCTCTGACCCGGCCCGGCCCGGCACGGGCGAGGACAGCCTGGACTCGGGAATGCCCCGGAGCGGCTTCGGACTCGTGGGGAGCCCGGCTCGGCCCGCCCGGCTCGGCTCGGCTCGGCTCGGCTCGGCCCCCAGCCCCGCACAGCCCCGGCGGGGCTCGGCCCGGCCCGGCCCGGCCCGCGGCACGGGCTCGGCTCGGTTTTCCTGCTCCATCTGGCATGGCCAAGCGTTCTGAGAAGTGGCCCCCAGATGGCCACGTAGCTTCTTCACTGTCTGGATACAGACCCCAGCTGAGCACGCAGCAGAGGGAGGTCCAGCCATCTCCACCTGGTCCCCTGGTGGCCACGTTTTCCAGCGTGCCTTCAGCATGGCTACTTCACTTTCTGGATACAAGTTTAACTTTAAGTGCCTGGATAAGACTCTAGATCTCCTGAGCTCCCAGAATGAAAGGAATAAAGCAAGAAAAATTACAGAAGTCAGTGAAATGAAGATAAAGTTCCTGATGGAAGAGACTGAAGAGATGCCACTGATAAGTAGCTGAAAACCTTTTTTTTGTGGGCTTAAGGGGACTATGACTTTACTAAAATTCCTTTAAACTGTGAAATATACTTGGGAGGCTAGGTGCTTGTGATGAAGACTTATCTTTTTGCTTCAGGAAATGAAGCTCTCTGTTTTGGGACTGGAATATGAACAGAGACATTTGATAGAAAAGAGATGAAGAGACTTTTGTGTTTTTGGCAGCCTGCCTTTAAAATGACACCCCATGTGTTTTTCAGCAACCCATATACAGCTCTGGAAGGACTGTAAAAATGGGAGGAAAAAAATCATAATTTGTAGTTTCCGGGTGGGTGCAGATTATGAGAGTGAGACACCCTCTAAGCCTAAACAAAAAGAAGGAGCTTCTCTCTCTTGATTGAACTGAAATGATTATTTAAGTGAACAACTGACCGAGTTTTTTTTCTGTATGTTGCTGGTATGAGGAAAGGGGGGAGGAGGGAATAATCTAGAAATCTCAATCTGAATTGTTTTGTGTTGTTAATAAATTTCTAGTTCCCTGTTTAAGCTTTGAGCCTGCTTTGTCTTTAGAATGTCTGATCCACACCTGAGTCCTGGGACAAGGATCCCAAATTCCTGGCCTCAGTGCCATCCAGTTGTACACCTCTTCCCATAAGGTCCCAGACACGAAGTAACCAGGTTGTAAAAGGCTCACGGCCCCGTCGCACAATGTCTTTTCGCAGGTTACGGAGAGTGTCATATGAGAGAGACTCGGTGACAATCTCAACCTCTGGCTCCCTTGCTGATTGTGAGGACCCTCCTGGCTGATCCCCATTATCTAGGTGCCTTGTTTCAATCTTAGATTTCCTAGTTTCCACAGGGGCAACTGCTGCTGGCTGTGGCTGCCCCTGTGGTCCAGCTGGAACCTGGACAGATGTAACATCTACAAGTTCCACTGCAGCACCATCAGACTCTCCCTCTTCAGGGCAGGGGGAGGGTTTCTCACTAGCTGGGGAAAGGTGCTCCTTCAACACCTGGCCCATGTCCCATATCTCCTTCACTAGAACCCCCACCCACTCTGGTTGGTTCATTTCTGCAGTGGGCTGTGGGGCAACACCAGGCTCTGGGGCAGCATCTCTAGTCTCTGGGACTGGGGCAGGCTCTGGTGCAGCATCCCTAGTCCCTGGGGCAGGATCAGGCTCTGGGGCAGCATGTTTCAGTGTTGTTACCCAGGCCAGTATTCCCTTGTTTCTGAATGCTAAGTAAAACAAGCCCATCAGCAACACCAGCCACTGAATAATAACAGTAGCAATTAAAGCATATCTGAAATCCTTGAAAACTGGTGGGGTAGCCTCAAAAAACTGGGTGACGGGTTGGGAGAAAATTTCCCTTGCATTCATTGCCTCACAGTAAGTACCATTGTTGAAATAATCCCAGAAACACGCAGTTAGAGTACGATAGCTCTGGATCCATGTGGCCAATTTTGAGAAAAAATTAAAAAAACATGAATTCCTGACATAATCAATCCACCACACAAATCGGATCATAGCTACAATAAATTTGGTGAGGGGGCCCATATTTAAATAAGGGCTTGCAAATGGGAGAGAAATATCTGTGACCACATGGAGCCCAAACCAGATTAAACTAGACAACATGTTGCCGCTCAAGAGCTGCTACTCCTCTCCTAACTCGCCTTTTAATGCCCTCAGACCCACGTTGGGCGCCAAAAGATGTCCTGGTTTCTAGGACAGGGTTCTGCCAATAAAAGACAGAAGTTCCCCTTGGAAATAGAGAAATTAATTTCACCCCCTCTAAGTGTTATAATTGTTTCAAATCAAGGACTCAAGGCAGAGATAAGGGGTAGAAATAACAGCTCTTTACAACTATATCTAACCGCACAGGTAGAAAACAACTGCAGTTATTAAAATTATCGGCAAAAGCAGATGAAAATAACCCAGTTCCAGTCCTTTCTTTAGCTGCAGACACACATCGGCTGTGTCAGCTCTCGGAGTTGTGTCCTGTAGCAGGGCCGGCACAGCTGCAGGCGCAGGCGGGAGCGAGGGAGGTGGACGGGAGCAGCCGCGGCCGGGCTGGCTCAGGTGGGAGCTCCTCGCTCCGGCTCCTGTGTCCAGATGACCAGTTGTATTCCCAGAGGTAGGAAGTATTTGGTCTTTGGTGTTCAGCAGTGCCTCCAAAGTAGCAGGGCAGATGCTGGGCAGCTGATTGCAGCCGGCTCCGGGTTTCCTGCCTCCTGGCACGTGCGGAGCAGACCCGAGATGTCCCTCCTCCCCGCTCTCTCGCCGGAAACAGCCGGGGCCCCTCCAGAAGCCCTCGTGCTCCTCTGAGTAGCCCCGCCTGGAAGTCCACATCCCGCTCCGGAAGCCCCGTCCAGGGTTGTCACAAGCCCCTGGGCACAGCTGGTGGGTTTTGCTAGCACACAAATGGGAAAAATTCTCCAAACTCATGCATTAAAGGAGCAAAACCCCAACCCCCAACAGTGGATTATGGTATATTCTTGCAAGTGAGACTTACTGATTTTGAGCTAAATGATGTATTTTCCAGTATTCTTTATGTAGACCTTTGTAAAATCATGCAGATTATGATTGGTGTGGAATGGGCATATGTTAGCTAATCTAACATATTCTAACATCATCTAATTATGAAGTTCTCGTAATTCCTAGTATTAGGGAGATGGGGGAATTGCGGCAAAGTGAAATGGAAATGCTGGAAGATTTTTGTCTTTTGTTTCCAGGCAGTACAGTGCCAGCAAGAGAAATGTGTGGCCATTCTGCTGGAACATGGTGCTGACCCAAATCTGGCAGATGCTGACGGCAACACTGCCCTTCACCTGGCTGTCCTGTCTGGTAACACTACTGTAGCGGGGCTGTTACTTGAGCATAATGCCAGTATTGATGCCCAAAATAAGGTAATTTTTTATATTTGTTAATGAACTGCTTTCCAAAAGTTGCGTTCCTATTTTTCTTGAAGTTTTGTTTGTTTGTTTAGTTGTTTTTTAATTTGATTTTTAACTTTATCTGCCTTTTAGGAGGGATATACCCCTCTTATTCTTGCTGTCTCCAAACATCATGTAGAAATAGTGGAGTTTCTCCTTAAAAAAGGAGCTGATGTGCATGCTGGAGATCAACGTGAAAGGTGAGGGGTTGTCAAAACTTGACATTGGTCTCTTTAATATTCTTCAGATTGGCTTGAGAGAGGCATGGGAATGAGGTCTGAAAAAAGACAAAGCAAGGAGCCACACAGAAGCAGTTCCTTCTGTGTGACTTGTGAAAGATGCTCATACCTCAGTGGCTCGCTATCGTATCTCGTTCAATGTTTTCCCCGTTGAAGATTGCAAAATGTTATTGTCTGTGATGGCCTTTCTGGTAGGAAGCTTGTCACTAGCTCAGTGGCATTCCCTCAAATTGAAAAGCTGTCTCCTGCACAGTAGTAGAGGTTTTAAGTGTTGTCTGTGTGGAAGCTTTAAGATTAAACGTGTAATTGTTTTGAGACCCTCTCCTATTTCATTGTTTCTCTTACTGAAAAATGTTTTTTCTTTTTCATTTTTCATTTTAAAGTAATGGAGATAATACTTTCTTGAGGGCAAACAGAAACAAAAATAATTCTAGTCACTGTGTAAAACAATCTGTTTCATATCATATTTCTTGGATCCTTCAGAACCCCACTTATGACTGCTGCTTCTGGTGGAGAGCTTAGTCTGATAAAGGTTCTTCTTCAGTATGGTGCTGATGTTTCCCAGAAAGACACTAGTGGATGGACAGCTGAGGATTATGCTGTTATTCATGGATATTCTAGGTAAATTTTAAACCATATCATTAGAGTAAGTTGTGAGTTACCAGTGTTTATCCTAATTTCCCGGCCGCTTTTCCCTCTCTTTTCCCCATAGGCTGAGGTACTTGAGAGGCACAGACTTCCCGGAACGCCTAAGATTCCCCTCTAATGTATAACTTTTCCCTTTAATTTTTAATTCTTATAGAATTCATAATTTCCCCCCCATTGCTTCTTTATCTTCAGTAACCCAATTTCATTGATTAGCAGACCTACAGTTTGTTTGTGAAGGGAAATCTCTTTTTCCATTCATCAATCAATGTAATCCCTCCATTGTTTCTTTTATCTCTAGGTGCTAATTGTTTCTACCAATAATCTACAACTTGTTTGTAAAGACTAATGCTACATTCCTCTCAATCCCTCCTCTTTTATTTTTAATAATTGTCTTTACAAACTTTAGCTATCATTGACTTAATTTATTGTTCCTGTCCTTTTTGGTTTTGCAATCATTTGCAATGACATCAATTTCTGTCCTTTTGTAGCTATCTCTGGGTCAGTAGGCATGGTTATTACCTGCATCCCTTTGATCACATGTTGAATAAGTTGTACTAAGCAAAGGATCATGCATGATAAAAATATTAGAGTTGTTACAGCACATAAGAGGAAAAAAAAAAGTTGTTTAACCCACAGTCCACCAGGTAACCACGAAAACATGTCCCATTCCCATCCTTTCCATGTTTGGACCGGTACATGAGCCAACTTTCTTATTCCTCTTGCTATTTGTTTCACCACCTTTGCATTGTGATCTATTTGCAAACAGCAGGTTTGAGTCATTTAATTTGCCACACACACCCCCTTCTTCTGCTAATAAATAGTCTAATACCATCCGGTGTTGAAATATTGCATTCCTCATCTGAGTAGATTGATCAGCAAGAATGTTAAGAGCTGTAGCTGTCTGGTTACTTACTATTTCAAAGACAGCTTGTAACCTAATTATCCAATTTAAATTATAAATGGGTTCTCTGGCAGCTGATATTAATTCATTAGGATTCCAAGTGGCTGGTCCATAGTGTTGTATGATTCGTTCAGGTGGCCATTCATCATCACCCCACTTTTGGGTGCTCCCCCCAGCCAGGGACACGTCAATCGACTGCTTTTCCCTAATTAGATCATCATATACCTTGATTTCTAACTGGTTTCCCTGGACTTGTGGTAGCAGAAAGAACAGTGGTCTGATGTACCCCACATAACATATCCCTGACCAGTTTGGGGGTAACCTGTGATAGGCATGTTGGCCACAAATCCAGTAATGCCCCTTTAAAGCCCAGATCCCGTTGGCAAAGGGACCTTCCCAATTTTCATGATCCACTGGGGGATCAAAATACAGCTTGCTTCCTGGGCCTAATGGCCCCCCAACAATAGTTGCCCCACCATGGGAATCACAGTATTTGCACTTCCATGCTCCCACATGAGGTTTCCAGCTGCAGTTACACCCCAGATCTGTTTTATTAGATTTGGACCAGAACCTGCTAAAAAGAGTTCGAGTTCCGTTCTGGTGTTGCCACTTCCACTGATATTCACGAACAACATGTGTCTTACTTGTGGAATTATCTCGGGGGCAGCTTAAAAATAAGGAGTCAAGAAACTTATCCCTCCCCACTGCTTTACAGCCTTCCAAATCTTTCCAGTAATTATGGTAGGAACACTTTACCCAGCTACCATTTGAGAGTTTAACATGAGTTTGATTCCATCTGCCTTGATATCGGAAACAATCATAAGGAAGGCAGTTGGGGGTCCAACAATCTAAACCCAAAGATAAAGTCCAGTTACAAACACTTTTTCCCACGTACCTGCTTCCTGTTCTGTTTAGACAATAAGTGCCTCTTTCAGAAGAATGAAGCCGCCATGGACTTCCTTCTTCATCCCAAAATCCTGTTCCATTATGGACCTCACTCAGGGTGCTAACCCACTATTTAGGTTCGGCTGGGCTGGCCACCCATGGCCACTTTTCAGATCCCCCTGGCCCTCCACAGACCCAGCAATTGCTAAGGTTAAAGGTTTTTGCTACTTCTTCTCCTAAGGTTAAAAACTTATTTTCCCATTCTTGGCCCCACCCTAACTGACAATGTAAAGGTAAGATCATTAAGAGAAACATTCTAACAGTATCATGTAATTTCGTAACCTAATTTGCACTTTCACGTTGTCTTCCGCACCTGTGGTGAGTGAAGGCACAGAAACAGCTTAACATAAATAAAACAGTGACAGCAAAGGGCTGGCCCTCAGTGACTGGAGATCCGAGAGGAGGGATGCCCACACAAACTGTTTCAGCACGCAGTCCGTGGGTGGGCACACGAGGCTTCCCCCAATGTCAACACACTTGCTACTGCTCCAGTCCGCCCCTGCGGAGTGTCAGTCGTGGCTTCCCGTCCTTCTCCTCCAGCTGAGATGTCCAAATCTCTGGGGCCTCAGAGACCTTGACCCGAGTGTGATGGGTCCATCCGTGTTCAGCTGTCTTGACAGCTGTTTCTGTGGTCAGCAACACCTGGAAATGTCCACGCCACTTCACCACCAGCGGTGCTTCTTTCCACTCCTTAACTAGGACCCAGTCTCCTGGCTGGATGTTGTGAGCAGCAAAGTCCAAAGGCAGGGTCTGTGCCAGCTGAGCCTCCTGTCAAAGAGATTTCACAACAGACAGTATCCAAGCCACACAATGTTTTAAATACTTATTACTTATCTCTACCCCCCACTAGGCTGAGAATTGCAGGGGTAAGGAATTCCAAACATCAATTGAATATCTCTTCTGGGCCTGGCCCTTATTCCTCCCAAAGCCACGGCTAGGAGCCGTACCTCTGACAACTTTGTTTCTATTACCAACTTAAGAAGGTGTTTCTTTATTTCTCCATGCATTTTCTCAACCCGACCGAACTCTGGGGATGCCAGGGCTATGGAGGTTCCATTGTATCCCTAATGCAGTCATAACTCCTTGAAGAATTTTTCCTATAATATGAGTTCCCTATCTGAGTCTATTGCTTCCACAATCCCATATCTTGGAATTATTTGTTCCAAAAATACTTTAACAACTGATCCTGTAGTTGCTGAAGCAGTAGGGAATGCTTTTGGCCCCCCTGTTAATTGACATACTATTACCAGAAGATATTTACATTTTGCCACTCGGTGCATTTCAGTAAAATCCACCTGACATCTCTGGAAAGAACTACAGCCCAAGGCCTCCCTCCCTAGGCAAGTTTCTTTGTAACTTTGTAATTGGTTTTAGCACAAATCAAACAACCCTCAACAGCTTGCTTTGCCAGGCTGAAAAGACCTACATCAGCACACATTTTGAGGAAGGCTTCTCCCATTGCCTCCTTCGAGTACCCTGCGTGGTGCCCCCTTAATGTGGATTGTTGCCACCCTTTTGGTAAATTCATCACCTCCGATGGCGAGAGAAAAAGTTCTCACGGGCTAATGTCTTTTCCCCTGCAGGTTAATAAACCTCATTTTTCCCACAGTTTCCCAAATGCGTGTATCACCTCATATGCATATTTAGACTCAGTAAAAACATTCACTGTCTTGTCCCGGTATAGCTCACAGGCTCTGATAAGCACATATAGCTCTGCTGTCTGAGCTGACCAGGTGGGCGGTAACCTTCCCCCTTCTTTTAATTGTTTCCCATTCACTACAGAGTATCCTGTAAAACGCTTCCCATTGATCACCCTTGATGACCCATCAATGAACACATTCTCTCCCTCAGGCCAGGGAGTATCTCTTAAATCTTCCCTAGCTCTAGTCTGGAGATCTATAACCTGAATACAATCATGGGTTTCTTCTTGTCTCCCCTTTCTTCAGGACCATTCAAACAGGAGGCTGGATTAAAATTTTCCCATTTTTAAATTCTAGATCCTCCTGTTCCATTAAACAAGATTCATACTGTAATAATCGAGCGCTAGTCATCCACTTAGAGGCTCTCTCAGTTAACAAAGCTTTAATCTGATGTGAAACCTTTACGATCAGATGCCCTCCTTGTAAGCTTGCTGGCCTCAGCCACCATCAGAGCTGTGGCTGCACAGTTCTGTAGACAATGGGGCCAGCCTCTGGCCACTGGGTCTAACAATTTAGAAAAATAGGCGACAGGCCTCCGTGTACCCCCCATGCTCCTGTACCAAAATTCCTTTAGCATGTCCCTGTTTAACATCTACATGTAGTTGAAATTCTTTTTCTGCATCTGGAAGAGCTAAGACTGGGGCATTAACTAATTTGTCTTTTAATTTTTTAAAGCTTTGCTCTCCTTCCGGTGTCCATACCACAACATTAGGATTGTTTTGGGTTAAAAAGTTGTATAAAGGTCTAGCCACAACAGAAAAATCCTCGATCCGTGCTCTACAGTACCCACCAATCCTAAAAATTGCCGTAACTCCTTTTTAGTCTGTGGTAATGGTATTTGCAAAATCCCTTTTATCCTTTCTGGATGGATACACTGTAACCCTCAGTCAGAATGTGTCCCAAATATTTGACCTTCCTTTCTACTAACTGTGCTTTCTTTTTCAGACACTCTAAGCCCTTTTTAGCAAGGAAGTTAAGCAGCTTTTACAGTAGCCTCTTCAACCACCTTTTCCTGTTCCCCCGATAACAGCAAATCATCTACATATTGCAATAGCTTAACTCCTGGGGTGGAATAAACTCTCTTAATATTTTCTGCAACGCTTGTCCAAACAAAACCGGTGACTCTGTATATCCCTGAGGAAGAACTGTCCATGTTAATTGTTGTTTTATCATCTTCCCTCCTTCCTCTTGTTCCCATTCAAAGGCAAAATACTGTTTACTATCTTCTGTAATAGGACACCCCCAGAGAAAGCATCCTTCAAATCAGTACAGAATAATACCGATGTGAAGAAGGGATCTGATTCAAGATTGTATATGGATCCGGAACTGTGGGATGCCTCGGTTTAACAATTTCACTTATTATTCTTAAATCTTGCACCATTCTGTATGTTCCATCTGGTTTCTTAACCGGCAGGATGGGGTGTTATAGGAGACATACATGGCTCCAAAAGACCCTGCCTTCAACAGGGACTCAATAACAGGCTGTAACCCCTTATTTCCTCCCTTGGAAGAGGATATTGCTTTTTAGACAATGCTTGTCCTGGTTGCTTCAAAGTAATTTGGAGAGGTTCTATATCTAGTTTTCCATATTTCCCTGGGGCTGCCCACACTTCCGGATTTATTTCAGTATAAACTTTCTCAGACATTTTATACAAAGATATTACAGTTTCGGACTCTGTGTTACTTCTTACTTTTTTACTCTTGTTACTTTTCACAATACTAATTTGCATTTCCATTCTAGTTATCAAATCTCTTCCCAGTAAATTACAATCACAATGAGGAGCCATCAGAAACTCATGCTTTTCAAACCTCTCTCACACATTTAGCAAACTCCAATGGCTTTCCCTGTATTACTTTATATCTTCCAGCAAACTCACCAAATCCTTAAAACAGAATCCTACTCTTTTCACGTACAATCTGCATTTCCTATGTATTCCTTTATCCTTGTTCCCCTTCTCTTTATCACACATCGTATACCAGAGCCAGTCCCTGTCCTGTCACAGTTCAAACACGGCTCCTCCCCCATCGGTGCTCCCAGCGGGCACGGCCCGCAGCAGACAGGCGGCTGGGCATCCCGGGCATCACAGGCGGCTGGGCATCCCGGCATCCCGAGCATCCTCACAGGGGCGGTGGTCACTGCCAGCCCTGCCCGGGGTGGCGGGGTCAGGCACAGCCCGGGCGCTGAGCCCTGGCAGCCCCACAGCCCCCAGCCCGCGCTCCCGGTCCCGTGCTCCGTGCCCGGCCCTGCTGCTCATTGCCTCACCCATATCTCTCCACACTCCTCTTCAACCAATTCTGTTCCAACGCACAAACACTCTCCGTCCACCCGCGGCTGTCGAGACCCCCTCTCGACTCCCCCTTTGTCCCTCCCAGGGCATGGATTGTCGAGACCCCCTCTCGACTTCCTTTTGCCCCCAGGGCATGGATTGTTGAGACCCCTCTTGCCTTTGCCCCCCAGGGCATCTATATAACATGGTTTTAATTCTTAAAGAATTCTTTTTTTTTTTTTTTTTTTTTTTTTTTTTTTTTTTTTTTTTTTTTTTTTTTTTTTTTTTTTTTTGGGGGGGGGGGGGGGGGGTGTGACATGTGTTAAAGTGATCAGATGTATTCATAGAATCATTTAGATTGGAAAAGCCTTTAAGAATCAACTAACACTGCAAGCCCACCACTAACCACGTCCCTAAGTGCCAATTGCAACATCTTTCAAAATCCTCAGGGCTGGTCACAACAGCTTCACTGTTCATCTGTCTACAGCCCTTCAGGACTTTCCTAATCCATTTTCCATTCCAGTTATTTCGCGAATTGTGCTTGATTTTCTTCCAATTTGTTTTACTTCAAGTTGTCATAATTTTCTTCAGAAGTTTTTTAGATTGTTTTATTGCTAAGCTCATTTGCTCAATTAAACTCTAAAATATGTCTGTCCAGTTATCCAGAGATGAAACTTGTAGGTACCAAGGGAGTTAATACCTTCATAGG
>JAREIS010003550.1:0-15414 GCA_030060385.1 Muscicapa striata striata | reverse complement strand
TTTTCTTTTTTCTTTTCTTTTTTCTTTTTTTTTTTTTTTTTTTTTTTTTAACAATGAATACAATTTTCTATTGATATGAAGCAACAATTTTTTAATAGTTACAATTTATGCACGAATCACATTTATCATGCAACAGAAACAGAAGAAAGAAGCACAGAGAAAGACAAAAAGATGCACACACCAGCTACCAACTCCTGGATTCCAGTGGCGCGAAGAAATTCAAGAGGATAGGGTCAAGATATGTCCTGCCTAGTGGTCAGCCTAAATTCTTTAGTCTTTCTGGATCATTCTCCCGGTGGGACTATGGTCATTTGGTCACTCAAGAGCTGGGCTGGCTCCAGGGCTGGCTGTGGAGCATTTCCTTTGGTGTGACACAGACCCAGGGAAGGCAGGTCGGATCATGGACTAAAGAGTGTTCCGTGTTTTGAGCCCCTGGGCCTTCATGGGCCTCCCCCCAGGTGGGACTTGTGATTGCTGGGGCAATCAGGGCCTGGGTCAGCACCAGTCCACTGTGTGTCTGATTGACAGCTCATCCCGAGGTGTCTGGGACATTGATCTCATCCAGCCTCTGACAGCGACCATGGTGACACTGCAGAACCTCATGGAACCATGGGTCAGTTGTGACAATGCAGGTCCAAGGACACCATGGTGACACTGCAAAACTTCATGGAACCATGGGTCAGTTGTGACAACATGGCAGCAGATCCAAAGACACCATGGAGACACTGCAGAATATCATGGAACCAAAGAGACCATTGCCACTCTTGTGTCTCATGGATTCTGGGGGACCATTGTGAGACTCAGGACCCCTATGGAACCAATGGTCAAGGATGAAGCTGTGGGGCCTGTAGAACCAAGGAGCCATTGTGGCACTGAAATAAAATTAAAGAGTTAAGGGTAAAAATACAGGAGGATGCTTTAACTAGAAGGCAGGTGTCATGATCCACTCAACTTGACCGGGAGTCGTGATGCTTGTTCAACCGAGGTACAAAGACAAAAGCAGAGACTCAAGTTTTATTCAGCAGCAAGCAGCAATGCGTTTATTGTGTCCAACAATTCAGCTGCGATAGAGAGGAAAGAGAGAGAGAAAGAGGCAAAGGAAGCTAAGTAAAAGGGGGAGAGAGAGAGAGAATAGGGATATAGCTACCAACAGATGGGACCCATCTCTGGTCTTCAAGCAATGGTGCATCTTCAATCCATTGGGGAAAGAGATCTCAAATTCTTTAAGAAGGTCACTTTATATCCTTTTCCAAAAAAGTGGCCCTGGCCAAGGTGGAAGATTTAAGGACTTTGATGTGGAATCGTTGCTCAAAAACAGGTGCAGGAACAGGCGCTATAACCAGTACCCTGCTCAAGAGCAGTGCACCATAGCAAGCACCAAGCACACCTACAAACAGTCCTGGGCAAGCATCCACCTCGGCCAGGCCAGAACTCAGGCCCAGAGTGAGTTGGGGGCCTGGGGTCTCAGTTTCTGATGATGGTCTGAGGCAGATCAGGAGACTTCAGACTGACTCTTACAGGGGTGACAAGACTCTTGAGTGCTATCATTTGCTGTCTTTGCAAAAACAGGAGCACAGAACAAGGCTACAAGATAAGATAGGGCCAAGAATGCACAAACAGGATGGAAGAGCAGGCCCCTTCCAGGTAAGGGGGATTCCTTAGACCCCAAGCCAGCGAAAACCTTATCAAGGTCTGGAAAGTGACCAAAGTCCAATACGCACGTGCAAAGAAGGTGGTGAAAGTTCAACTGAGAGGAAGACTGTTTACTTCATCCCAAAGACCCCAGATGACCACCAGAGCGCCAACAAGGAGCAGTGCGCAGTCAAAAAGAGGCATGGACATAATTTTAATATGAAGCAGGGACAGGCGGGTTAGGAAATGAATATGTATTGGCCATTTTGCAATCCTAGTTTGTAGAAATAAAAAGAGGTGCAAGTCAGAAAGGTGTGCATGTTTTTAGAGGAGCTATCCCCATGCACCTCAGGCTGAATAAAATAAATACCTGTAACTTACTTTGTAGGTTATAAAGTTTTTTCATGAATCAATTTGAGTGACCCACTTCTCCTGGAGATTTTGGGGTGCCCTGTTTCCCCCTCAGAGCTGGACCTGTGCAGAACGCGTCTCACCACCCCCACAGACCAAAGCGCCTGGTGTATTGCACTGCATCCTCTCCCAAGGTAACTCAGGGTCCCTCCCCCCTGGGGCCGTCACCTGGAGTTTTGGTCCCTGAATGTTGGGGTGCCTCACAGCCCCCCCCTGCTGAGGTCATCTGTGTGCATGCACCGGAGGATGAAACAGTGGCCACATTTCTCCCAGCCTGTCAAGGTGAGACAGGATGCTTGGGTGCCCAAACATCACCTGGATATCCCCAAAATCACCTGGGTACACCTGGTACCCCCAGAAATCACTGGGTGCACCTGAGTACCCTGGTCATTGAATCTCCCAAAAACCCTGGATCCCCTGTGGGAGAACTTGGAAAGGAAACCAATATGATTATGCAGAAGCCAATTTATTGTTTACTTTTAGCCTAGTTATATATTCTAAAACTACTATCTACGCCATCATGCATTTCTTGATTGGTGGTTCTATGATGTTCGCGCCTGCACGAGCCCCTAGAGGCAATGATTGGGATTGTCAAAGCTCGCTGCCCACCTTTATCTTGGTTTTCTAATCTCAGCATTCTGTTTTCAGCTCCTTCTCTCCTGATTTAGCACAGTTTATGTTTCAGTAGCCTTGAAGGGTCTCAACAAGTTGTGAAAAACACCTAAAATGGCTCATCATGTGCATGTTATAAACACTGGTCTAAACTAGAAATATCAGAAAACAGTCTAAAGGTGAGAGAACAGTAAAATAGCAGAAAAACAACTAGGCAGCAAAACATGGAAAAAGCAGCAAATATAGTTTTCTGGTGCACACAATACAGAGCAAGGCCTGGATTTGTTTAGACATGTCCACTGTGGCCTAAACTTGTTCAGTATTACACAATCCCCAAAATTGGTGTCCTAAATCCTCATTATTTTGACAGGGTAGACTTGATGTCCTTAAAATCCCTTTTGACTTTAATGCTAGACCTGATATCCGTCAATCCTATTGATTTCAATGGGGAGACCTATGTTCTGTTATTCAATTTTATCTCCACTAATCCTTCTCCAGTGGACCCAATCATGACCCAGTGCTCCCAGAATAGCCCCAGTTTGACCAGTCTACCTCCCAGTTCACCAGTAGATCCCCAGTTTTCCAGTTTCCTTTCTCCCTTCATTTCCAGTTCCCAGTGGTCTCAGTCCCCCAGTGCTCCCCTTAGCCTCCCAGTCTCCAGTTTACCAGTAACCCTTCCATCAAGCCCTGTGATTAGACCTGATCCTAAATCCCATTGACTTCCAGTGGTAACTGATGTCCCAATTTTGGTGCTAAAATCCGATTTGGGGTCAGATCCGATTTTGGGCTGAAATCGGATTTTGGCTTCCTGAAGGCCTCAGCATGATCTGCAGCTCGTGGGACCCAGTTGATTGGGATTGGCTTCCCAGGAATTCATCCAGGAGCTTCCAGAGCATCAGCACCGCCATCCTGGAGCAGAAATTCCCAGAATTCAGCCCAAGATTTCCCCAAATTTCCCACATTTCCCCATTTGAGCACCAAATGTCTGCAAAATCCCCACTGACATGTAAAGGATAGACCTGGTGTTCCTAAATCCCTTTTGACTTCAACAGGGTAAACCTGGTGTCCATAGATCCAATTCACTTAGAAGGGTAAACCTTGTGTCCCTAAATTTCTATTGATTTAGTACAAGTAGACCTGTTGTCCTTATATCCCCATTGATTTCAATAGGGTAAATGATGTCTTAAATCCCTATTGGGACATTAATATTATATAAGAGATGGGGTAACTGGAGACATTGCAAAAGATGGTTTATTGCTTTATTGCATCAGTCTCATAGAAGGGAGACATTAAAGTGTTAGCTCCAATGCCATAATATAGAAGCTGCCTTCTTAGTTACAACGCTTTATTTTAGTTTTTGGCAGCCAATCAAGTTCTTCCTCAAATACTAGTCTTTTACACAATCATTAATTACTTCTTCCTCATGGCTTTGCAGAAATGCATCAGTTTTCAACCAATCATATAACACTTCACAAACTTACATTGACACATCATAAGCTTCTAACTAACATTAACTAGGTTCTGCTACTTCAAACTTTAAAATTTCACTAATATCCTATTTATATATTCTTTTGCTTACATAATACATATGTTTGCTTAAAATACATTTTACTTAAACTACCAACTTATATTCTTGTTTCATGTCTGTTTCACTTTATGCTCTAATACTCTAAGCCTTCTCCAAGGTCTTAGGTCAAACCTGTACCCATCTCTGTCTCTGATCCTGTATGCACAAGGCCCTAGGCTCTCTGCCTGCATTTCCCCACCACAGTATCACAATGACCCTTGGTTCCATGGGACTCTCAATGGCAGAAGAGTCTCCTTGGTTCCCAGGCCTGCAGACCCTTGATTCTAGAGGCCACAATGGACCCTTGGCTCCATGATGTCCCATAGAGTCACAATGGTCTCCTTGGTTTGCAGTGTGAGAATGCTCCTTTGGTCCCTTGGAGCTCACAGTGTCATTCCTGTGCCCTTGGTTCCATGAGGCCCTGCAGTGCCACAATGGTCCTTTGGTTCCTTGACTACTTAAAGCGTCATCATGGTCTCCTTGGTTCTATGATGCCCTGCACTGTAACAAAGGTCTCCTTGGTTCTACAGTATCAGAATGGCCCCTTCGTCCCATGGAACCCCACACTGTCACTGTGGTCCCCTTGATTCCATGAGGCCCTGCTGTGCTACAATGGCCCCAATGGCTACCATGGACTCCAGTGAGACTCTCTACAACTGCCTGAACAGAGATTGTAGTCAGGTGGGGGTCAGTCTCTTCTCCCAGGCAACCAGTAACAAAAGGAGAGGATACAGTCTTAAGATGAGCCAGGGGTAGTATAGATTTGACAGTAGGAAAAGATTCTTCACTGAAAGAGTGATTGGGCACTGGATTTTTCTGCCCAGGGAGGTGGTGGAGTAACAGCATCTCAAGGCAGTTAAAAAAAGCCTGGACATGGCACTCAGAGCCATGGTTAAGTTGATGAGGTTATCTTAGGTCATAGGCTGGACTTGATGATCTCAAAGGTCTTTTCCAAACTTGTTCATTCTGTGATTCTGTTTCATAATAGTCTCCATTGTCCCATAAGGCCCTGCAGTGTCACAATGCACCCATGCCTGCAGGAGGTTCCACAGTGTCACCATGGCCTCCTTGGATCTGCAGTATAACAATGGACCATTGCTTCCATCTGGCCTCAGAGTGTCACAGTGGCCCCTTGGCTTCATGAGGCCTTTCTCTGTCAGAATGGACTTTTGGTTCCATGAGGTTTCTCAGTGCCACAATGGTCTCCTTGGATCTGCAGTGTCACAGTGGACCATAGGTTTGATGTAACCCCACTCTGTCAAAATGGATTTTGGTTCCATGAGCTCCACAGTGTCAAAAAGTCCCTTTGTTCCTAGAGGTTCCATAGTGTAACATTTGACTCCTTTGTTTCTGTGAGGCCCAGCTGGCACCAAAGTCTCCCAATATCGCATCAAAATTCCCTAACAGTAATTTGGTTTTAAAGAGTTATGGTAGAATGCGAGATAACACCTAATTAACATGGATAAAATATTCTACAAGTGTTTTTTTCTGATATTTAGTCATGGCATGTATATTACAATCTGCCTATTTCTAGAAAACCCAACCAAAGTTCCCAGGTTCTGTCCCTGTTTTTTCTATCACTGAACCCTTGAGCAAGATGCCTTCTTCTTGCCTTCCAATAATCCTGCTAGGAAAGCAGCCCCTACATGCCTTGTTCTTGTGCTAAAAGTTCACAGGCACAGTAAAAATTGAGGCCTTGTGTGGCCAGGCAGAGGCAGGCAGGATGCAGAGCTGTCAGCAAAGGAAGGGTCCAGCCAGGTGGGGCAGCCAGGGGATGACAACAGCCTGCAGGGACAGAGGCGCAGGGCATGGACACCGTAGGACAGCCTGGGCTGCAGAGGGCACAGGCATGGGCAGCAGCTGAAAGGCCCTGCCAGAGCCAACTCCTGCAGCACTTGGGCCATGGCTGCTGGCCCTGGGCCCTTGGCCAGCAGGGGACAAGTGAGCCTTGCTGTGCTGGGGCCTCATTGCCTCCTTGTCCCTGCTCAGCAGCCTGGCAGGGGCTGCCCCATGCTCCTGCCCTTGGCATTGCACATCCCCAGAGCCCAGTGACCCAGGAAGAGCCCTGAGCAATGAGGGAGGGACAGGATGTGCCTTGGCAGGGGCTGGGGCTCAGGCCTTGGCCCTTTACATTCCTGAAACACATCCAGGTTTGCTCAGCATCAGAGACACCTCTCCCTTGTTTGTCCCCACCTGTCATCACTGCCTCCAGTGTTCTGCTCACACTGCAACCTGACTGTTGGAATACAAAATGCAAGGAATTCTCAGAACATTCGGTCTGTAGGCAAAAGCTTAGAAATAAATATGGTTGAGTTGAGATAGGTTTGGCTTTGGAATTAAATGCATAGAAAAAATAAAGGTAGTTACAAAGGTAACAAGAAGTTTGTGTGTTCTGATATAACTGGCTAAGAAAGTTCACGCTTTAGTATGAGTCAGTAAGACAAAACATATTCGTATTGAATTAGAAACATAAATATCTCTGTTGAGAGTGTTTTATTAGTTAATAAATCCTTAAAAGACCTTGTAACCATAATTCTTGTGATTTCTAAGCCATGTTGTGACCATCTGTGAGACAAACTTAGCCTTCCTGGCTGTATAGAAAATAACAAAATAAACCTTAAAGACCTTCTAAAGCAACTCAGAAGTCCAGTCTCTCTGCTTCATTCAGAAAGAGAAAAAACACCCACCAAAAATTTAGCATAAAAGCAATAAGCTCAAATTTAAGAAATATATCATTAAGAAATTACACCACACTTTAAAAATATAATGTAAAAACAAGAAATCTGCAGCTGGGGACACTTTCTCAGCGATGTCTCTCTGTGGTATTCATTAGAACTTCAGGAAACTTTGGACTTGGAATTTGACTTTGAATTTTGTGAGGTTTCTTTTCTTCCTTTACCCTATTTTTTTCAACCTGACATAATTGTCATCAATTTTCTGCTCTAATTCAACCCTTGGGAAACCTTCTCCTTCATGTTTATCAGTGGGACTCACTAAACAAAAGAGGAACTTTGGAGTTTGAATCTGACTTTGAATTCTTGAGAGGTTTCTTCAACTCCCTCTCAGGGACTGATGTCCAGGGACTCAGCCCCAACTCCTGCGAGGGTAATTAAAGTCCTTGTGCTGTTTCTGTGCTGCTGAGCTGAGCCTGGCTCCTGGCAAGGGCAGAGCTGCAGAGAGAGAGCCAATATTTCCAAAATATTATTTGGAGCTCCTTGGCAGTACCAAATGCACCATGGGGCTCATTGGGATAAGTCCTAACAAACAATGGCTCTGCTTTGATTTCCCCCTGGTCCAGTGCAGTTCATTACCACGGTTTCAACTTCAGTTATGGAGAAATATTTCAAAAAGCTTCTTAGAAATATCCATTCCTATTTTAAAGGGTGCATTTTATTACTGTTCTCATCAGAGCAGAGATGATTGCAGCATTCTCTGATTGATATTGATCCAGGGTCTCTTCTCAGGAGGTTTGGCCTGCTCAGAGAAGCTCTGCCTTGAGGTCTGACCCAGTGTGGGCAGCTTTGCTCCACATTCCCCAGCCCCATCCTGTCTGCCCTCACTCAGCTGGGACCTGCTTTGCTTGGAGAACTGGCTACACTCAGGAAAAGAGACATCTCTCCTTTTTTTTTTTGTTTGATTTTTTTGGTTGTTGTTATTTTGGGTTTTTTTTTGTTATTTTGTTTCTTTGCTTGTTTGTTTGTTTGGTTTGTTTTTTAATTTTTGAACAATGGAAAACTTGTAATGTTCCCCACTGCAAACAGACACATTCCTCAGGTGTGTGCCAGCCCAAGGTGCCACCAAAGCCACTGCAGAGCTGCCCTGGGCCAGCTGTGAGAGTGGATCATCATCCCAACCTGCACTGGGCTAATGCCAGGGGCTGTAGCCATGGACACTGCACTGACCCCACTGCTGGGTTTGGGTGCCACGTGAGAAGTTCAAGTTTCCTTGGAAACACTGGGGAGGACTGGGAAATACTGGGAACACTGGAAACTCTGTGGGAGACACTGGGACATAGTGGGAGTGATACTGGAGTGGACTGGGACATACTGGGAACAGTGGGAACTCTATGGGAGACACTGGGATATGCTGGGTGTGATACTGGGGAGGACTGGGACAACCTGGAAACACGTGGAATGCTGGGGGTGGGGGGAATCCGGGTGGACTGGGATGGACTCTGGGGGTGCACAGAGACAGATTGGGACATACTGGGACATACTGGGAGTGATACTGAACAATACTGGGGCAAACGGGATACTGTGAGTGAAACTGGGGGATACTGGGACAAACTGGGAACACTGTGGGGAAGACTGGGAGACAATGGGGTGTACTATGGATGACACTGGAAGAAACTGGAAGGGAATAGGAATGAACTCAGGTTTATTGGGAGGGACTGGGGTGTACTCAGAGGGCATGTAGGGGCACTGGAATTGCGCTGGGCTGCATTGGGGATGAACTGCTCTTTCCTGGGAGAGACTGGAGGGGCACTGGAAATGTACTGGGCTGTACTGGGGAATAACTGGGCTGGCCTGGGAGGGACTGGAGGGGTTGAATGGGCTGCTCCTGCCTCCGCCCATCACTGCCCGCAGCCAATCAGCGCCGGGGATCAGGGATGCAGGGGCGGTGCCTGGGGTGCGTGCCATCTTTTCTTTTTGCCTACAACTCCCATCATGCCCCACAGCCCGATTTAGCCCCATTGGAGCTGGGACTACAACACCCGTCATGCCCGTGCCTCACAGAACCCCTGGTATCCGCCTTCCACATGTTCCATAAGTGTCCCCCAGACCATCCAGAATTCCTAAGTGCCCCCTCAGAGCCCATTTGGGACCACCTCAAAAGAGTCCACAAATCCTCTGAATACTCCAAACCTCATGGATGCCTGTTACAGCCACTTCTGGGAATTCATCTCCTCTCATCCCCAGCAGCTTCAGAGTCCCTCACAACACATTTCCGCTCCTAAAACTCCTGCCATGCCCCGCACCCTAAAAGAGCCCAGTTAGAGCTCCCAAGCTCCCCCAAGTGCTCCTGAACCATATACGTTTCCCCTGAGGACCTCTAGTCACAGCTCTGATGCAAAAGTGCCCCAGGTGCTTTCCCGGACCCCAAAACACCCGATTCGAGACACTTCCGGGACTACAGCTCCCATCATGCTCCACTGTTCCTGTAGAGCGCCATTCCAGCCTTGACTTCATGTCCCGTCATGCACTGCGCCACACCGAGAGACATTGCAGCTGTGCCGAGAACTCCCGTGATGCTCTGCGGTTCCATTAAACCGTATTATTCCTGCACCTACAACTCACATCATTTCGGGCGCCACAGAGAGCCCTGTCAGAGCCCCGAAATCAGGTGGGAGTTGGTCTCTTTCACCAGGCAACAACTGACAGAGTGAGAGAACTCAGTCATTAACTGTGCCGAAGGAAATATAGGTTGGATATTAGGAAAATGTTTTTTACAGACAGGATGAAAAGGTACTGGAATAGTCTGCCCTAGAGTTGGTGAAGACACCATCCCTGAATGTGTCGAAAAAAGAGACTGGATATGGCACTCAGTGCCATATGAAAGTGTTAGGCAGGGGTTGGACTTGATGATCTTGATCTTCCAACCTAGTGATTCTGTGATTCTGTTAATTCTCTGAGTCTTTCAGCTGCATTCTCTGTCCCTGTTCTTTCCCTGGGTCTCTGTTGCAGATGGAAGCTGCTGGTGCCATTCTCTCATCTTTAACTCCTGATTTGAATGCAGACAGATATTCCCAGGTCTCATGGAACCAAAAAGCCATTGAGACATTGGGGCAGGATGGTACCAAGGAGGCCATTGTGATCCTGCAGATCCAGGTACACCATGGTGGCACTATGGAAACTCATGGAACCATGGGCACTGTGACACAGCAGGGCCTTGTGGAACCAAGGAGTGAATTATGACTCGACCAAACCTCATGGAACCAAAGGGCCATTGTGACACTTCAGAGCCTTGTGGACCAAGGGATCCACAGTGACACTGTGGGGTCCATGGAACCAAGGGGCCATGGTGACACTGTTGAGGCTCATTGACCAATGGTCCATTGTGACACTGCAGGGCAGTATGGAATCATGGAGACCATTGTGACACTACACAGTGTCATGGAACCAAATGGCCATTGTGACACTGTGGGGCCTCAAGGGACCAAGGGGTAGCTGTGGTACCATGGAAATTGTGGCAACTGTGGCACCATGGAACCAAGGAGTCCATTGTGACACTACAGGACCCCATGGAACTAAGGATTCATGTAACAGTGTGGGACACATGGAACCGATGGGCCGTTGTCACACTGTGGGGTCTCATGGAATTAAAGAGACCTTTGTGACACTGCAGGGCTTCATGGAATGAAGGGACAGTTGTGACACTGTGGGACCCCATGGAACAAAAAGGTAATTGTGACACTGCAGGGCTTTGTGGAGCCCAGGGACTGATGTGACACTGTGTGGCAGCATGGAGCCAAGGTGAGCATTGTGATACAGAACCTAATGGAATTGTTGCAAATGATACAAATTTCAATTTTTTTGATGTAACTTCAGTCAGGGGTTTGTTTGTCTTTACCCAGAAGGAGGGGAATTGAAGTTTCCCTCCAAAAGACTTTGTTCACCAAGGTTGGGTGAGGCCTGATGAGTTTAATATCTACAGATTGGGAGTAACCAGAAGATCCACAGGAGGTAAAAAGATATTAACAAACATCACACCCAGTGCAGTTGGAGGCAGCTGGTCTGGGAAAGGATTGGTAAAGACAATCAAAGAATGAGGATGTAATTCTCTTCAGAGGCAAAAAAAAATCAAACATCAATAGCAAATTGAATACTAAGAATTCTGTAATCTAATTTCTTTGGGTTTGTCTGTATAAATATGTGAAAAGCGTAGTAAAGAACCATGTGTGGGTGCAATGATTTCTATTGCACAATGTGGCCACAAAAACATCCTGACCAGAAGAAAGTAATGCCTAAATTCTCTAACAGTGAGAAGATATTGTTGGAGAGTTTCTTTTTTTCATACAGTTTCAATTTTAGTCCCATTAAGGTTCATCACCAACTCAGGCTCCTCCTGGACTCCTTGGAGGAGAGAATGGGAGGCACTGATTGCACAAAGCTCTCAGAGACTCCAAGACAAAAGCAAAACTCAAAGACCTCAAAAACACCTGGAATCCCTGGGAGCATGAAGGAGCCCCCCAGGGCCATTCCTGACCAAGGCTCCCTAGGGACTGGTCCCAACAGATCCCTGAGGCCACTGGGATGTGAGGGGGATGCTGAGGGCAGGACAAGGGGTGACAGGGCCCAGCCTTGCTGGGGCTGTGCCAGGAGGCCCCAGTGGCTCAGGACAAGGTGTCTCCTCCCAGCCCTTGGTGGCACAGAGCCTGCTGTGCCCTGGGAACCAAGACTTGGCTTCTCTTTGTCCCCACCTGTCACCTGTGCCTCCAATTTCCTGTGCTAACTGAACCTGGGGACACTTTCTCAGTTGTGTCCCTCAGTGGGACCCATGAATATTATCAGAAACTTTGGAGTTTGATTATGATTTAGTTCTTGAGAGGTTTCCTTAAAAACCCTGGCTTTGCCTTGATTTCCCTCTGGTCTGCTGCAGTTCTTCAGGAATGATTTCAACTCCAATTATAGAGAACAACTTGAAAGAGCTTCTGAGAAATACACATCCTAATTTTGAAGGTTGTACTTTAAACTGCTGTCTTTAAAGCAGACGTGATTTCAGCATTCTCTGATTGATATTGATCTAGAGTCTCTCCTCAGGAGGTCTGGCCTGCTCACAGAAACTGTGCCTTGAGGTCTGATGCAGTGTGGACAACCTTGCTCCACATTCCTCAACCCCATCCTGTCTGTCCTCATTCACCTGGGACTTGCTTTGCTTGGAGAGCTGCTGCACTCAGGGAAAGAGAAGTTTTCCTTTTTTTTTTCTTAAAATGATCTAAAACTTATAATTTTCCCCCAATTAAAAACAGACACATCCCTCAGGTATGTGCCAGCCCAAGGTGCCACCAAGATGGTTCAGCGCCGGGGATCGGTCCTTCAGGGGTGGTGCCTGGAGTCGGCGCCATCTTTCCCTTCTGCCTCTAACTCCCATCATGCCCCACGGCCCCACTGAGCCCCGTTCGAGCCGAGAATACAATGGCCGTCATGCCCTGTGCTCCACAGAATCCCCGGTATCCCCCCACTTGCCCCGTATGTGTCCCCCAGACTCTCCAGGATCCCTACGTGCCCTCTCAGCGCCCATTCAGGACAGCCCCCAAGAGCGTCCAAGGATCCCCTGAATGCTTCCAACCCCACAGATGCCCGTTACAGTCACTTCTGGGAATTCATCTCCTGCCATCCCCCGTGAGCTCAGAGCCCCTCATAACCCAGTCAGTGTCCTAAAATTCCTGCGGTGCCCCGTGCCCTAAAGATCCAGTTAGAGCTCCCTAAGATCCCTCCAAGCTCTTTCGAACTTTATACGTTCAGCCCTGAAGAACTCAACTCACCGTTCAGAGGCAAAAGTGTCCCTGAACTGCCGTCCTGGATCCCAAACTCTCCGCAAGATGCACTTCCGGGACTTCAGCACCCATCATGCTCCATGGTTCCAGTGAAACGCCATTCCAGGCGAGACTTCATCCCCCATGATGCCCCGCGCCTCCCAGAGAGACACTGCAGCTGCGCCTAGAGCTCCCATGATGCTCCGCAGCCCCTTTAAACTGTATGATACCTGTGCCTACAACTCCCATCATCCCCGCGCCCCACAGAGCCCCGTTAGAGCCCACCAAGTTCCCGCCCAGACCCTGAACAGTCCCAGATTCCCCTCCCTGAACTCCAAGTGCACCCCTGGACCCCCAAGTGCCACTCTGAAGCCCAGACTTCCTTCTAAATTCTTTCTCCAGACAGAAAACTGCCCCGAATATGCCCAAGAAATTTCTCCCTGGACCCTGAAGTTCCCACCTTGACCCTGTCTGAGAAAAAGTTGATAATAAAGATGATAAAATGATTACAAATGTGAGGAATTATCTTAAAGAGGGAGAAATCAATAACCAATGGAGCTTAATTATTAATTATGGGAATTGTGTTATTTAGAAACAATGACCAATAATTCATTTGGTTGCTAATAATATAAAGATTATTATAATTATAAAAATTAGGTTAAACTGGATAGAATATTAAAAAAATATAATTTTGTTATTTAATAACATTTTTTATTAGAAAGAGAAGTTTACGAGGTTTTTTTATATTTTTGTTTGTCAGTCCCACGTGGGAGGTATCATGAGTTGGTGAGGTTTGGGGTGTGGAGCAGGCTGTCCAAACTGGGTCAGCCTGCAAAGGGCTCTTTCTTCAACATGCTTAGAGCTCCTAAGGAGACATTCAGCATCAAGAGCACCTGCAGAATGCTTCTATCAGTTTTTTTCTGAACTAAAATGTAGAAAAACATTCCCTTGAGGAATTTTTTTTTTTTGTTTTGTTTTGAAAGTGGAAAGAACTGACTGAGACAACTCAGTCATTAGCTGTGCCAAGGAAAATATAGGTTGGATATTAGGAAAAAGTTTTTTACAGACAGGATGATAAAGTATTGGAATAGTCTGCCCCAGAGTTGGTGAAGACACCATCCCTGGATGTATCTAAAAAAGAGACTGGATATGGCACTCGGTGCCATATGAAAATGTTAGGCAGGGTTGGACTTAATGATCTTGATCTTCCAACCTAGTGATTCTGTGATTCTGTTAATTCTCTGAGTCTTTCAGCTGAATTCTCTGTCCCTGTCCTTTCCCTGGGTCTCCGTTGCAGATGGAAGCTGCTGGTGCCATTCTCTCATCTTTAACTCCTAATTTGAATGCAGACAGATGTTCCCAGGTGTGTTAAGCAGGTGTTGCTCAATGTTTGAGTGGAATTTTTGTATTCTCATGGCACCAGGAAGACCCTTGTGGCACTGTGGAAACTCATGGAACCAAAAAGCCATTGAGACATTGGGGCAGGATGGTACCGAGGAGATCATTGTGATCCTGCACATCCCAGGACACCATGGTGACACTGTGGAAACTCATGGAACCATGGGCAATGTGACAGAGCAGGACCTTGTGGAACCAAGGAGTGAATTGTGACTCTACCAAACCTCATGGAACCAAATGGTCATTGTGGAAATTCAGAGCCTTGTGGACCAAGGGATCCACAGTGACACTGTGGGGTCCATGGAACCAAGGGGCTATGGTGACACTGTTGAGGCTCAGTGACCAATGGTCCATTGTGACACTGCAGGGCAGTATGGAATCATGGAGACCATTGTGACACTACACAGTGTCATGGCAGCAAGGGGCCATTGTGACACTGTGGGGCCTTGTGGGACCAAAGGGCAGTTGTGGTACCATGGAAACTGTGGCAACTGTGGCACCATGGAACCAAGGAGTCCATTGTGGCACTACAGGACCCCATGGAACTAAGGATTCATGTAGCAGTGTGGGACACATGGAACCGATGGGCCGTTGTCACACTGTGGGGTCTCACGGAATTAAAGAGACCTTTGTGACACTGCAGGGCTTCATGGAATGAAGGGGCAGTTGTGACACTGTGGGACCCCATGGAACAAAAAGGTAATTGTGACACTGCAGGGCTTTGTGGAGCCCAGGGACTGATGTGACACCATGTGGCAGCATGGAGCCAAGGTGAGCATTGTGATACAGAACCTAATGGAATTGTTGCAAAGGATACAAATTTCAATTTTTTGGATGTAACTTCAGTCAGGGGTTTGTTTGTCTTTACCCAGAAAGAGGGGAATTGAAGTTTCCCTCCAAAAGACTTTGTTCACCAAGGTTGGGTGGGGCCTGATGAGTTCAGCATCTACAGATTGGGAGTAACCAGAAGATCCACAGGAGGTAAATTGATATTAACAAACATCACACCCAGTGTGGTTTGAGGCACCTGGTCTGGGAAAGGATTGGTAAAGACAATCAAAGAATGAGGACGTAATTCTCTTCAGAGGCAAAAAAAAAAATTAATCACCAATAGGAAATTGAATACTAAGAATTGTGTAATCTAAGGTAAATGAATGCAAATTTCTTTGGGTTTGTCTCTATAAATATGTGAAAAGCCTAGTAAAGAACCATGTGTGATGGAATGATTTTCACTGCACAAACCAGGCATGTGTGGGTGGAATGATTTCTATTGCACATGCTGGCCACAAAAACATCCTAGACAGAAGAAAGTAATGCC
>JAREIS010003544.1:0-17671 GCA_030060385.1 Muscicapa striata striata | reverse complement strand
ACCAAGCCAGGCCCAGCCCTGCAGCACCTCCAGCTGCCCGGCACAGGCTCTGTCACCTCCGACCAGCCGGGAAAATCCTGAAGGAGCAGAGCAGCCTCATTAAGTGCATGAAGCGGCAACGGATTAAGTGCATGAAGTGCCAGATCTGCACCCAAGGAAAGCTCCTACCTTGGCACACAACGGCAGCGTCCCAGTCATGGAAGCTGACATTAAAGGGTCCCCAGCCACTGATCCAGCAGTCCCAGAGCCTGGCCTCGTTCCCATCGCACTTCACGAACATGAGACTGACGGGCCCGTTCCCTTCACCAAATCTCTCTTGGGTGAAATAGGCACCGGCAGCCGAGCCACAGCCCAGCTGCTGGCAAACCACCTCGGCCTCCTCCATGTCCCAGCTGTCGTCTCCCACCGAGCCCCACTGTCCCTGCAGCTTCACCTCCACCCTCCCGGCACACGGACTGCCGCCGCCCGCCAGCCTCAGCTCCACGGCATCTGCACAACGCCAGGACCACGGCTCAGCCCTGCCCGGGATGCTCCAGCACAAGGTGGCTGTCCCAGCACGGCCAGCGTGTCCCCTCACCTGTGCAGGTCACCCCCGCATCCTGCTCGTGGCCGCAGAAGTGCCGTCCCCATCCGAAGTGCGGACACTCCTCCAGCGCATTCTCGGTGCCGATGCAGAAGAAGGGCTGCAGCCAGATCCGCCCGGTGCCCTGCCCGAACGGGCGTCCGGAGACGCCCTGGCCACCTGGCCACAGCCCAGCTGCCGGCACACCACGCTGGCCCAGCGAGCTCCCAGTTCATAGTCGAAGACGCAGACGGAGCCCCACTGCCCGCCGTGCTTCAGCTCCACGCGCCCGGCACAGCGCCCGCCGCCGCCCACCAGACGCAGCTCCCGGGCCTGCGGCACGGGAGGCTGCTGAGCCGGGCCCGGCACCGCCAAGGGCCCCGCTGCCAGCGCCCGCCACTCACCCGCACACAGCTGCACGCACACGAGCAGCCCCAGCGCCAGCAGCGGCCCCATGGCAGCGGCCCCGAGCCAGCGCAGCCAGGCCACGGCTCGCCAGCGCCCGAGCCAATGCAGGCAGCAGCAGCCGGGCAGCCTTTAGCAGGTGCCTCATCGGCCGCCCCTCCGGCCGCGGCCTCCAATCACCTGCTCCGTGCCCAAATATGAGCCTCGCCTCCGCTTCTGCCGTCACCCCCTCGCCACAGTGGGCTGCCAGCCGGATGTGCCCGGGGGAGCAGCCCCCACCACACCTGCGCTGGGGGCCCTTCCTGTACCCCCGAGCCTCCAGCTCTGCTGCTGCTGCAGCCTGGCAAGAGCCACCCTGATGGGGACAGGCTGCACCCCCAGAGCACGATAGAGCAGCTGCAGGTGCAGCAGCTGCAGAGCTGCCAGCCCCAATCTCTGGGGCGCTGCCCTGCCGGGCTGCTCGCAGCCCCCGCGGGGGCAGCAGCCCCGGCTCCGCTCGGCGCTGCCAGGTGCCGGCTCCCCGGTCCCTCGCGGCGGCGCTGGCACATGGCGCTGCTGCCGCAGCTCTGGCCCCGCGCTCGCCTCGCCGCCAGGGCAGGAAGGAGGCGCTCACCCCCCGCCGCCTCCCGGCCTCGCCACCGCCCGCACGCAGCTCCCGACACCTGCGCTGCCGCCGATAACGCCGCGGCTCCGCGCCGCCCCTGCCCCGCCGTGAAGCCACAAGTGGGGGGCACAGAGACCACTTGATTTTTGGGGGACGCACCTGGGTAAGTTTGGGCTAAACATTACCGAAAACCAACGGGTGTAGGACGCGGGGGGAAGGAACTCCCTTGTGGTCTGTCCTGTGTGTGAGGCTGAGGACGGGTCTGAGCTGAGCAGTCACAGCGCTGGCAGAACAGAGTGCTCTCTTACGAGGTCCCTCCTGCAGCAGCACAGTCACCTCCATTGTGCTTCCAACCTTTCTGTGGGATTGCAGACTTGCCGCCTGCCAGTGTCCTTGTGTCACCCCTGGATGCCTTGTGGACTGGGCTGAACCCTGCTAAGCCCTGAGGTGTCCTCCCCAACGGTGTCGCACGGCCCTGCCGTGGCTGTCTATCCCGCACGGAGACCCGGCCGGGCTGGCTGGAGGAGACCACCCGGCTACGTTCTCTCCGCGGCGGGCGGGGACCCTCACAGTGCGTCCCGGTGACATTATCAACTTTCCGTGCTACACCGCGGCCCCTCCATGTGGGCGGCAGAGTGTCACAGGACACCGATAACGCCGCGGCTCCGCCCCGCCCCTGCCCCGCCGCTCCGTGCCCCTGCGGCTCGGCAGCCGCGCTCCAAAGGAAACTTCCCGGGCTCACCCCTCACCACACTCTCTGTTAGCACATTCCCAACGCAGGAATCCGCTTTCCCTGCTGGCACCTTCACTGCAGCGGCTCCAGAGTTTCCAGAGCTGGTACCAGAGCTTCCCCTAACAACCACCCCCACATCCGGACCTCACGTCTCCTCCCACGATCCACCACAGGTTTCCCACGGAAAAGTCGCAGGTGTCACCCATCGTAAATCCATTTTCCGCTGCCGAAGGAACACAGAAACAGCTCCAGCTGGTGCCTCCCGGGAGGGTCCAAGGTAAAGAAACTTGGATTTGCCCACACCCCCGACCCCACCCTTGCCCCCTTCCCCCCGCAACATTCCATGCACAAAAGTTCACTCTGAAGTCTCCCTTCCTCCTTATTCAGGCCTCCTGCTGTCTCTCTCTGTGTCCCTCACCTGACCAACTGTGTTCCCTGGCTCTTTGTTATGCAAAGGATCGGCACTTCCTGACTGGAGTAGAAGAGTGTGTACCTGTACAAAAATAATTTAAAAATAATACAGAAGACAATCTTGCCCAATGACGGTGTGTGTTATGAAAGAGTGGGTTCGATGGCCACAAGTTACAGTTGCAGATGGAGATGGAATTTGAGACCAAGAGTCTCTGCTGGTTGTACTTTGAGGAGGGAAGAGACAGACAAGTTATAAACCATCCTGTGTAAGGCACAGTCAGGGTTAGCCGGCTCAGGAACAGCTTGTGGTTTAGCTCGTCTTGTAGAAGGAAGAAGGAAACTCGCAGAGAGGAAAGAAGGCGTCAGTGCTGAGTGGAGCTTCCTGTAAGAAAAGGAGACACTGGGATGTTTGAAGCTGCCTATGAGGAAGGAATCAGAGTTGGGGGTAAACAACTCCAGTCAAAGGAGACATGCAGAAATATTAATGAAAGACTGGTGTTTGTGCCAGTCGTGTCCCTCTCCACATAAATACTACACTCGACCTCTTCTCTCGGGCTCCCACCCGGAGCAAACGGAGCAGCTGGAACTGCAGCCGCTCCCCATCCACCTGCACCGCAGCAATTGCTCACGGCCAGAACGTGCCGCTCCCTCGCTGGGCGGCGGCGGGAGGAGCTGCCCTGCCCCATCCCCGCTCTGCCGGGCACTGCGGCACCGGGCAGTGTCCCGGAGCTGTCCCTGCCACAGACGCACGCACGGCCCTGAGCCCACAGCGGCTCAGCTGGGGACACCCGAACGGGAGCGGCCTTGGTGCCTGGGTGGCTGCTGCCCCGGCCACAGGGGACAGGAGCTCTCCGAGTGCCCCGATCCCTCGGGGGGCCCTCGCTCGGCTCCCAGCCTCTTTCCCGGCGCTTCTCATGGCGCTGCGCTATCGCCACCTCAGCAGCCCCTGCTGCTGCCACGGCCTCAGTCACTGCTCCGCCCTTCCCACCTGCAGCAGCTCCCCGAGCAGAGGCCAAAGCCCTCCTGGCCCGTTTCCCTCGCTCCCACAGGCTGGGCAGCTGCCGGCTGTCGGGCGCCTGCTGCTGCAGGGGCCCCGTCTCAGCTGCCTGCACCTGAGTGACAACGAGCTGGGAGCCCACGGCGTCCTGCAGCTCTGCCGGCAGCTCCGGCATCCCGCCTGCCCGCTGCGGAGCCTGGGCTCAGGGCCCTGGCACGGCCCCTTCCACGCCCGCCATTCCCGAGCTGGGCAGAGGATGCTGCGGGACAGGCAGGGCAGCTCCGGCATCGCGGCTGCTTCAGCACCTCCCTCCCCACAACATCTAACACCTTCTCCTCTTCTCCTGCCTCCTCCATGCCCAGGCTGAGCACGGACAGCTTCAGCCAGGCCCTGCTGCAGCAACTGGACGCCCTGCGGGCACTGCAGCCCGCCCTGAAGATCGGCAACCTCCTGGAGCATGACGTGCCGCAGGCAGGGGCCATGGCCCGGCTGCCCTGCCACCGCGGGCTCCTGCCGGGGGGCAGGAAGGCGCTGCCCTCCTTCAGAACACCTCCCCTCCTTTAGGAAAAGCCCTTCAACAAACAAGAGCCTTTTCCAGCCCAGCTCTCAGTGCTGCCAGTGGTTCTGAGCCTGTCCCACCGGTGGGGCACAGTGTAATTGTTGGTCCGAATTTTCTCTTATCTGCTTCACGACCATCATCAGAGACTGAGACCCTCGGACCCCATCACTCACCCTGGACCTGAGTTCTGGCCTCGCCAGGGTGGATGCTTGCCAAGGACTGTCTGTAGGTGTGCCTGGTGCTTGCCATGGTACGCTGCTCTCGAGCAGGGTACTGGTTATAGCATCCTGTTCCAGCAGCTGTTTGTTGGAGCAATGATCTCCACATACAATAGTCCATAAATCTCTCCACCTTTTGGTCAGAGGCCACTTGCTTTGGAAAAGGACTATAAAAAGTGACTTTCTTAAAGAGACTTTGAGATCTCTTTCTCCCCAACGGATTGAAGATGCGTCCATCGTCGGACGACCACGAGGATGTGTCCCATCTCTTGGTAGCTATATCCCCATCCTTTCTCTCTCTGTCTCTCTGTCTCCCCTTTTACTTTGTTTCCTTTACCTCTTTCTCTCTCTCTCTCTCTTCTATCACAAAACTGAATTGTTGACGTGCAATAAACTGCATTGCTGTTTGCTGCTGAATAAAACCTGAGTCTCTTGCTTTTTGTCTTTTGCACCCTGGGATAGAATGAACCAGCACGACTCCTGCTTGGTTTGAGCGGATCGTGACACTCGGCAGACCATTCCAGAATTTTATTACTCTTTCTGTGAATTACTTTTTTGTAATATCCAACCTGGATCTCCCCTGGCACAGCTTGAGACTGTGTCCTCTGGTTCTCTTTGTCTCTGGCTGGTGAAAGAAACTGACCCCTACCTGACTACAACCACCTTTCAGGGAGCTGGACAGAGTGATAAGGTCACCCCTGAGTCTCCTTTTCTCCAGGATAAACAACCCCAGCTCCCTCAGCTGTTCCTCATAGTCCTTGTGTTCCAAGCCCCTCACCAGCCTCGTTGCCCTCCTTTAGGATGTGTTTGAGCCTCTCAAGGTCCTTCCTAAACTGAGGGGCCCAGGACTGGACACAGCACCCAAGCTGTGGCCTCACCAGTGCTGAACAGAGGGAAAGAATGACTTCCCTGCTCCTGCTGGCCACACTATTCCTGATCCAGGCCAGGATGCCAGTGGCCTTCTTGGCCACCAGGGCACACTGCTGGCTCATGTTCAGTCAGCTGTCGACCTTCACCCCCAGGTCCCCTTCTGCCTGGGCACTGTCCAGCCACACCATCCCCAGCCTGTAACACTGCAGGGGGTTATTGTGGCCAAAATGCAGGACTCGGCACTTGGACTGATTAAACTTCATCCCATTGGACTCTGCCCATCCATCCAACCATTCCAGGTCCCTCTGCAGAGCCCTCCTACCTCCCAATAGATCAACACATGCTCCCAGCTGAGTGTCATCTGCAAATTTACTGCTGAAAGACTCAATATCCTCATCCATGTCATCAATGAAAATATTGAGCAGAACAGGCCCCAGCACAGCCCCCTGAGGGACACCACTGGTGACAGGCTCCCAGCTGGATGCAGCACTGTTCACCACCACTCTCTGTGCCCGCCCATCCAGCCAGTTCTTACCCCAGCCAAGAGTGCTCCTGCCCAAGCCACGGGCTGCAGCTTTTCCAGGAGTGTGCTGTGGGAGACAGTGTCAGAGGCCTTGCTGAAATCCAGGCACACAACATCCACAGCCTTTCCTGCATCCACCAGGCAAGTCACCTGGTCAGAAAAGATCAGGTTGGTCAAACATGGCCTACCCCTCTCTCCTGGTTTAGGGGAAATTTGGAGGAAACCTCTGAATGAGTGCCCTCAACTGGTTCATGGAAAAAATATTCCCTCAGAGAGAAGTGGGAAAAAAACTGTTTATTTGACTGACAAAGCACTTCCCAGCACAAAAATGAACAATACCAAACAGCAAAACCTCCTGCTGCTCTGAAGAGATGACAGATTCAGAAGAGTCCCTCTCGTGGGTTGCAGCCTGGATCACTCAGGCTGTTCCCAGTCCCTCCAGAGCTGGGAAATGCTGTGGCCCAGGCCAGGCCTGGTGTGCCACAGCTGTGAGCTCCTGCTGCTCTTCTGGGTTTTCAGTCCAGAGCAGGTTCAAACAATTCCAAGAGAAAAGGAAAGGAGCAGTCCAGGGGAACTCCTTTGCCTCAGCTAGACAGAAAAACTAACTAAAAGCAAAAAGAAGCTCTCTCCTGCTGTCCACTGCAGACAACACAGTCTGTGTGAAGAAGGTGGGGAGCAAGTGCAGTCTCTGATAACAACTCTGCACCTCTTTCTCTCCCCCTTCACTCCTGGAACCAGTCTGAAAGCTGCAGAATTCAATATTCAACACCAACAGACAATTTGGGGATACAAGCATCATAAAGTCACCTCAAGACATTCCATCCCTCATCCCCATAACATCATATTCCTACTATATCTAATATATCTTCTAATTCTATAAACACATACATCATACATATATATATACACATATATATATAGGATACAGCTATATACAGACAATGACAGTGACATCCAACAGTAATATTTCCATATGATTCTCACCCAACAATCAGATCTCCCTGAGGTACACATCATGTTCTCCCATCTTTCTGCATTATCCACCATGTGCAACCTGGTCCCTGAGCAAAGACAATCCCAGGAATGGGTTTGTCTGTATTCAAGGCAGAATTGATCCAAACAATTTTCCTGAACAAACCTCTGACATCCACTACTGGGACTTTATCTCCATCTACTTTATGCAAGGACTCAGACTGGGCAGGGCCTGCTCGGTTGGTGGAACCTTGGGTGTTAACTAACCAGGTGGCCTTTGCTAGATGCTGCTCCCAATTCTTGAAAGATGCCCCACCCAATGCTTTCAAGGTAGTTTTTAACAGCCCATTGTACCTCTCCACTTTGCCTGCAGCTGGTGCATGGTAGGGGACATGGTACACCCACTCAATGCCATGTTCTCTAGCCCAGGTGCTTATAAGGCTGTTCTTGAAATGAGTCCCATTGTCTGACTCAGTTCTCTCAGGGATACCATGCCTCCAAAGGACTTGTTTCTCAAGGCCCAGGATGGTGTTCCTGTGGTGTGAGGCACAGGGTAGGTCTCCAACCATCCTGTGGTGCAGGAAAAATCTGGACTTCTGGTCAGCAAATCAATATGATTTTGCAGAAGCTGATTTATTGTTTATAACTCACCATAATTATACATTTCTAGAACCATCACCCACGTGGGGACACACTTTACAATTGCTAATTTTAGGATATTGATCTACCCATTCAAACCCCTGAAAGTCCGAAATTGGTGGGCTTCAGGATCTTCACCACCTCCCGTTATCTTGAATCTTCTCATCTTGCTATTTTGTGTTTTCAACTTCTTCTCTCTCAGTTTAGCATAGTTTATGTTCCAGGGGACTTGGGGGGTTTCAACAAGTTATTGAGAGACTCCCAGAGATTTCTCATACTGTGCACCTGATATAAACACTGGTCTAAACTAAGAAATACACAAAAACAGCTAACATGTGAAAGAAGAGTGTGAACAGACAGCAAATTATGCAGAAATAACTGAACAGCAAAACATAGCAACTAAATTTAGTTTTTGGCTGGTGCACACACACAAGGCCCAGATTTGTACAGACATGTCCACTGGGGTCTAAAGTTTCTTCAGCATTACTACAATTCCTCCTTCTTTTTCTTGCACCAGCCAAATCATCTGTGCTATCTTATCTTATCTTATCTTATCTTATCTTATCTTATCTTATCTTATCTTATCTTATCTTATCTTATCTTATCTTATCTTATCTTATCTTTATCTATCTTATCCTCTCTTGTATCTTGTATCTTGTATCATATTACCTTATTGTATTTTTACATTATTTTATATTATACTATTTTACCTTATCCTTATACTACCTTATCTTTTGTTCTTTATATTATCTAACTGTTGCCTGTTACGGGGACAGGCAGTGCGACCTGGTTCCGCAGAGAGACCACGGCGTACGTACCCACTGACCGGACAGAATGCACACGACACCGATGCGGTGGATGGCAAACTGCATTTTATTTCCTGTCAGCCGTGGTTTAAGTAACCACAGTGTGCTTGCGTGGCTGCTAGGTACAATATGATTGGGCAACGTCATGGAGAGGATGGGGTCCTATCTCCTCGTACATCACGAGATCTTCCATGGGGCTTTTTTAGCTAACTGCATTTCCCCCCTCTCCATGAACTGTTAGTTTCACAACTGCGTTAGTAGCAACTGATAAACGTGTTAGTAACAAAGCTTAAATTTTTTTACTGGGGTTAAGGTGCGGTTATAACGATGTTAGTATTAAACTGGTATTAAGCAAGCAAGCGGGGTTACTTAAGATAACTATCTCTGCTCTAGGAGCATAATGTCAATTCTGCTTAAGCGAGCTCTAATAAACTGGGTAACTTTATTAAGGATATAGGGACCGAACATGAGAACGAGTATAATAACAACAATTGGTCCCATGAGGGTGGAAACAAGGGCACTGATCCAAGGGTGCTGGCTAAAAAGGGAATCAAACCAGGTTTTTTGGTAAAGTTCTTGGCTACGACGCTGTAGCCTCTCTTTCACCTCAGCCATGGATTTTTGGATTGTTCCTGAGTGGTTGACGTAGGTACAGCATTCTTCGTTTAAAGCAACACACAGACCTCCCTGCTGCATTAATAAAAGATCTAGACCTCGCCTGTTTTGCATGACCATCTCTGACAGAGAGAACAAGGACTCTTCTAGTCTGCAGATGCTTTTCTGGATTTCTATCAGGTCTTTGTCGATGATTCCTTGCAGCTGCATCAGGTTCTGCTTCTGGGATACTAGTGCTGTGACACCAGTCGCTGTTCCTGCTGCTCCTAAACTTAAAAGTACTACAAGGCTGACAGTAGTTATTCGCTCTCGCTTTTGCCGGTGCGGGGTCTCACTGAAGTACTGTAGTACTTCTTCGTCGGAATGGTAGAAGATCCTGGGGACAATAACGACTTGAACACAAAAATCGTTAGTTTCGTCAAGGTGCTTGATGGAGATACAGGGAGTAATGCCTGTGGTATGGCAGGCCCAAATGCCAGGAGATGCTGGAACAGCCCATGACTGTCGCTTATTGAGGGCAACTGAGGTGTTACAGAGCTGTTTGTTTTGGGCAACTAGCTGTTGGTTACCTACGCAAGTCCCTTGCCCGGAAACTAGTTCCAGGGTGATTCCCTTATGAGAGGTGTCCCATCTGCAGTGCTTAGGGCTATTTTCTTTTGAATAACTAAACTGGGCATTTAAACCTATACCTTCATAAGAGGGTGGTTTAGCATTATAACATAACCAACAATACTTGGTGAAGTCTGGGTGTGAAGCATTTAGTGAAATAAATGTGGCATATAGCATTTGGGTAAATAAATCATAGGGTGAAGCTTCTGTCCCACTGGGGAGCGACAAGTCGCTCTTGGGCTTTGGGGTGATAGTTGTGGGATTAGGTGGTAAAACATTGACTGTCTCTTTCTGCTTAGAAGGTAGGACTTTGTTAGGACCTATGGCAACAGACTGCTGAGGTGGCGGGGTTCTAATAATTTGTACAACTGTACTTGGGTCAGTCCATGAGAGGCCAAGGTATTCAAACACTGACCATGTTTTGCCTAGTGTCCAACTGGGGTGCTGAGGCGGGAGGACAGTAACTGTAAGGTGGGTACAAGTTCCAAATGTTGCTATTTCATTGCTCAAATGAAAGGTGGTTGGTGTACACCCACGTGGCCAATGAGTTACTTCTAGAAATTCATCTTTTTTAGGGGGTTTCCAACGGTTAGCGGTGACTATGGTCTCGCAGCCCCAGTACCCACAGAACCAGTAGCCGGGATAGGTACAATAACTTTTACCTGGGTTAACACTGGGGCACCAGTACGTTCCGTGCCCGATTGGATACAACCTACGTGCAGTCGGTCTTCGATTGTTGTGGAAAATGTCGCCATGGCTTATGGTCCAAGCAGGAGCGTTAGTCTCGGTTTGTCCTATTATTGCACCGGTGAGGAAGTTGCGAAATGTCCAGGTACAGGGTTTGTAGGGATAGTCACCTGGCTTCGCTCAGCTTAGCGCAAGCAGACTCAGGAGCAGCAGAATGGTAAGACGTGGGACTTCGCAGCGGCAAGCCTGTTAGAAAAAGCTCAGAGGTTTCATTAGTCTTGGGCACACTGGCTTTATAGATTTCAGAGGACACCACTTGATGACACTGTCCTTTCCACGGCTGCATACCCTCTGCCCACAACCACTAATTTCCTGGGATTGACGCCACTAAGCCACAAGGGTGACTTCTGACAATGGGGACAGGTTGCTACTATATGCTTGGCATCTGACAGGGGAATGTTGCATCGTTTAGTGAGAGCCTTTGCTCCTATGTGGAGCAACTCGTGCAGCTGGCGAGCTTCTTGCAGGGTCCATAAGTTCTTGGCTGCTGCGTCGGCTTTGTCATTCCTATCTGATAAAACCCTTTAATTGGGTCGTGGCTGTTGACGTGCATGACTGAGATGGTGCCCTGGCGAGAGTAGAGTGCTTCTTCAATCATCACAGCTGCAGGTGAGGTAGAGACACCTGGGTGAGACATTGCCTGGCAGAGCTTTGCGACGAACATAGAGTCTGTGACAATGTTGAGATGTTCGGTTTGGAATAGGTCACATGCCAGCACTACTGCTGAGGCTTCCAGCAACTGGACTGACAGAGTTCTGTCCCTTTTCTTGACACACAGCCATTGGTCTTGTTCCTGCCACACAACAGCTGCTGTGGAAGTTGTTGACGAAGCGTCTGTGAATGCTGTTAGACCTGGCAGAGGTCGGTCTTTGACCTTTTGTGGAAGGTCAATGTCCACTGTAGCTAGCAGTCGGGTCCATGGGGGTTTGGCGGCATAACAAAGCTCTCCTGCAAAGCCGAACAGGGCTAGGGCAAGGCATTCTGAAACAGCTACAGGTGACGACGGAATCTGTTTCCTAAAGGGTAAGTACACTTTTGCAGGCTCAAAGCCCAGGTGACTCAGGGCTAACTTTCTGCCTTTCATAATTAGATTTCCAAGGCACTCTACCCCTGGTGTGAAGGCTCGAGACGATCTTCCTAAGACCACCCACTGGACTGGCTTAGCTGACTCAGAGGGTCCTTGAGCTAGTACTCCAACACCCCCTTCTTTAGTAAAGTGCACATACAAGTCTAGTGGCTGACTCGGGTCCCACCTAAAAAGGACTGTTGCAGACAGCTGTCGCTCGATGTAGTCGAGTGGGAGGGCAGCTTCGTCTGAAATAGTCTTTGGCTCCCATGGGTGTTTACCTTTCAGGAGACCATAAAGCGGGGACATGATCTCTGGCGGAATGAGGACGATATTACGCAGCCATTGCAAAAATCCTATCACCTGTTGAGCATCGTGGAGCGTTTTGATATTGCGGCGAATTTTGACCGTAGGAGGTGACACATAGGAGCTGCTAATTTTCACCCCTAAGAATGTGACTGAGGGCCCCTTTTTTATTTTAGCTTCGGCTATTTCAAAGCCATTGTTTTTCAGTGCTGCGGAAACTGCTGACACAAGACTGTCTACTTGGCCGGACGAGGGGGCTGCAATCAGGATGTCATCCATGTACTGGATGATTGCGGCGTCTGGGTTCTCTAATCTGATTGAAGCTAAGGCACGACTTACAACAATTTGACAGATGGTGGGAGAATTTATCATACCTTGAGGGAGAACCTTCCATTGGAACCAAAGGTTAGGTTGCTGTCCATTAGGAAACACAATAGAAAATGCAAATCGCTCTTTGTCCTGCTCATGCAAAGGGATAGAGAAAAAGCAGTCTTTGATATCAATTACTGCACAGGGCTGGTTTGCTGGAATAAAGGAGTTGCCAGGTAATCTTGTTTGAACCGGTCCCATTGGCTGGATTTTCTTGTTTACAGCTTGTAGATCATGAAGCAGATGAAAACCTTCACCGCTGCGCTTGGGTATCATGAACACAGGTGTGTTCCATGGAGACACTGATGGTTCTATGTGTCCTTTTTCTAGTTCACGTTGGACTAGTTTAAGAAGGGCTGACATTCGAGGCTCTGGGATGGGCCACTGCTCGACATACACAGGGTTGGATGATTTCCAGATTAACGGGATTGGGAGAGGTGGGTATGCGGCAGTGGCCCTTAGGGTAAATTTGTCACCCTGCATCCTAAGGCAGCTAAAGCGTCTCGTCCTAACAATGGCGGAACGTTAGACAGGACGAAAATGCGGAGATGGATGGTCTTCTCAGTTCCGTTTCTGCCACCATGAATGGTTACTGCTATCAGGTCCACGCTTTTTTGGGCGATTGAAATTCCCCCAACTCCGCCTACGTTTGGAGCATCCTCTAATTCCCAGCTTGGTGGCCAGCTAGTTCTGGGGATTACAGTGACGTCAGCTCCGGTGTCTACCGTAAAAGGGACGGCGATGAAAATGCCGTCTCATCGTCCGGACCGCTGGCAGACTCCCCACACTACTCCAGGGTGGAGCGGATTAAGTTCTATGGCCAGGGCCACCCACGGGTGGCCGTCTGGTGCGTAGCCCCAGGGGGCACTGCCTGACCATTCCCCGAGGGAGTGGTCGGGCTCTGAGTGGGCACAGTAAACCCTTGCGGGGGTGCTGCTTGGGTTGGTGCGGTGAGCATATGCTGAGCCACGAAATTGGTCACTTCCCTGGGGGCCAGCGGGTTTGGGAGGTGTTCTGCCACGGGAAGCTTCACATAGCTGGGCCGCCGAATATCCCAGCTGGGAGGGGGCGGCGTGCGGCCCATCTGCCCCCTCCCCTGCCCATTTCCCTGCTTCTTACCGCGGCATTCTCGGGCAATGTGGCCTTTCTTGCCACAAACCCAGCAGGGTCCTCTAGGTCTCAAACGTGGGGGGCCAGTCGCAGGTGGTTGGATATAGTTTTGGTTGTTCTGAACAGCCATGACCTCAGCCATGGCGGCGCTGACAGCGGCTGGAAGCGGGGCTACAGTGGCGCTGACTGCAGCTTGAACTGGAGCTAGGTTCTCTTCTTTTGTAACATGCCTGATTATTGCTGCAAGATTGGAGCCGGGTGGTAGTGATCGCAGTAGTTCCTTGGTGAGTTGGTTGCTCTGCTGCCGTATGCAGCCTTCGAGAACTGAATCTCTTGCTTCTGGTGGCAGGTCCAAGGAATCTATGGATGTCTGGAGACGGTCTACGAACGCGGTGAAGCGTTCGCTTTCGCTTTGTTTAATTGTGGACCACGGGGCTGGCTTGGCTATGACTGCACAGGTAGCTCGGATGGCTTCTCTAGCTGCGCAGGTAGTTGCAGTGATTTCGCCAGCTCGCAGATTTAGAGCTTGCGCATCGGGAGCGACTAACAATGGATCTTGGCCCATCAATCATGGAAGACTGGAATTGCGAAGTGGGTGTTGGTCCCCTCAGACTTTGGCAAGCATTCTCTCTAGACGCTTTTCCCATTCATCTTTAAAAACTATCATTCCTGAAGCATCAAAAATCATACGGCATACTTGCTTGATATCAAATGGGAGCATGCCGTCATTACCAAAGAGGCTGTCAATCATGGTGGAGACCATAGTGGAGTTGAGTCCCTTTTCTGCGATGGCTTTGACGATGGCTTGTATGTCCTTGGTGTTGACCGGAGTGTAAGCTGGCAAATGGCCATCGAGTCTCTTGACAGGATATATTTTTGCTGCTGTCTCTGGTTGGTCCTCAATTGCTGCTCGAAGTCCTTCCCAGTCTGTTAGTGGCATGGATTTCTGTGGCCCTTTTTTGTTTGGACGCGACGCAGGCAGACCGGTGAGTCTTGTGTAGGCTGCTGCTATACTGTCATTGTCCGAATTGATGCCTGTATTAAGTGACCGCCGTTCATTGTCCCTGCACTCGGTCCACCATTCCTCCCAAAAATCATCTGCTACGTCTGACTCGGAGGAGGTCGAGTGATCGGAGTCTTCCGGACGACAGTGTCTTTTGTCTGGGCTTCGCCCTCTGGGTTTACCGTGGGCAGGTCCTTCTCCGCCCTTTCTCCGCCTCCCGCCCGGGGGACTTGGTGCCTTATTTGGAAATGCCTTGGGACGCGCTCCCTGGTTGGGTCTCAGGGTCTCCTCCCTCTTGCAAGCCGCGCCCTCTCCCTCGCGTTCGCAAGCGTGCATGTCTGCGGCGGGAAAAGGCTCCTCGCCCCGCCCATCCCTTTCTCCCCCAGCGCCATTTTTCGGTGCATAAGGTGGTGGTCTTTCCCAATTTTCCTCAGAGTCTGTTTTATTAAATTTGTTTTCACGCTGTTGGCATTGTTTAATAGTTAGATCGGGGACAGGACTAGGGGGTCGGGACCGCGACCGCGAGCGGCTGCCAGTTGCCAATGTCGAGTCCGTGCTCGCCATGCAATCACCGGGCGCAGTTTGGGTAGTAGCGCCCACCCCAACTTTAGGTATGATTTTTAAACAATTTCGAGCTGCCTCCCAGGTCTCTTGCTCTAACCGCACTTTTTGCAAAGCTTGAGTAACCCTCCCCCAGCTCTTAAGTCATTTACTTGATCCCGAGGAAATAACATCATCTGCGAGGACGCTTTTACACCTTTCCCAACACTCCGGGTGGAGGATGTCCACAGGACGATCGATCGCACCCAGCTTTAGTAAACGTACTACCGAGCATTCGAAGTCTTTGGCTTTACAATCAATCCCCCACTGTCTATATAACTCAGTAACTACCTTGCTGAGAGCGTCCATCTCAGCGGTACGGGAGAGTCCTCCCCGCCGAAGTCAGACCCGCTGCTCCGGCCGCCTCTCCTCCACCAGTGTGTCTCCCGTCGCCCGGACAGCGCTCGCACCTGCGGGTCGGGGGGCGGTCCTGGGTTTCGGTACCACTTTGTTGCCTGTTACGGGGACAGGCAGTGCGACCTGGTTCCACGGAGAGACCACGGCGTACGTACCCACTGACCAGACAGAATGCACACGACACCGATGCGGTGGATGGCAAACTGCATTTTATGTCCTGTCAGCTGTGGTTTAAGTAACCACGGTGTGCTTGCGTGGGTGCTAGGTACAATATGATTGGGCAACGTCATGGACAGGATGGGGTCCTATCTCCTCGTACATCACGAGATCTTCCATGGGGCTTTTTTAGCTAACTGCACCTAACCTATCTTATCTCATCCTATCCTATCTTATTCTATCTTATTTTATCAAGGGAATTGTGGGAGTCTTTGTGGAGGGATGGTCATCAGGACAAACTCAGGTGCTCTCTATAAGCTGGTCTTGAAGTAGCAGTTTATTGTAAAGGGCGTGGGTGAACAGGGTCCTGCTGAGAGCTGCCAGCTCAGAGCAGGACAGAAAGAGGGTGGGGGGTAAGGAGTTCCAATAGATAAGACAGGGGCAGGAGATTGGTGGGAGAGGTGAGAGAAAGAAGTAAGAGGGGTAAGAGAGCTATTTTCCTGTTTACAACACAATAAATCTTCTTCTACATTGAATATTCTGATTTCCACTAACCAATCTAAGATACAAATCCTATAGCATGTACATACAGCCTATAAGAATCATTGCATTACCATAATGTGTTATACTTTAAACCCTAAAAACTACTCCTTGGACCCCTCCTCCCAAGCTAGCAGGGTCTTCTCTGACCTTTGGACCTGCTCTCCAGCAGAAGGCATTGTTCAATCAAGAGGGGATTACTTTCAGCTGGCCATCCTATTGTCTTCTAGTTATTTAGTACCTAAGGTTTGGTATCTCAAAGATGACTTTCATTTCAGTCTCCCTTATGGTTTCTATATTCTCAACATCTTTTGTTAAGCACTCATAAGGTTTTCCTGAATCATCCTTCCCAACAGTGAATCATTAACTTTTATTTATGGAAAAACAACGTGCTAATAACCAACAAAAATTTCCAAACCCCTTTTTTTATCTCTAGCTCACTTCAAAAAATAAGTCCAGCTGTCATACTGATAGGCTCAAATTGCCAAGTCAAAGCAACTCAAGTATTAATTTGATGCAGAAAACACCTGGGTCTGTTGGCAGTTTCCCATCCAGGTAGAGCCAGGATGTGGCCAGAGCCCAGGCCCTAATTGGAAGTGAATTCTCTGACAGATTTCTTTAAAAAAGCCAAGACTCTTAAGAACAGAAGCTACAACCAAACACCTCAGGGTGAGAAAACAACCAAACTTCTTCAGCATCTTGTTCTCTCTGAAGTTTTTCCTCCGGCTTGTTCTCTCTCCCAAATACCCACAAGATCATCAGTTTAGAGGAGGCTTTCAATGAAGCTTAAATATCATTACTTGAAACTCTGAAAACACTGAAAACATGAGACAACAGAGAGGCAGCCTGAATAAAAGAGATACATATGCAACTAAAAAGGAAACAGAAAAGATCCTGAAAATGACACGTCTCATGGATAATTATACCAAGAGATGTTAGAACACATAAAAAATGCTGGCTGTATATACAAGAAATACAACATTAACATCCCATCAGTTTGCCTATCACAAAATTGATAAACTCACACCATACAATCAATACTGTTAATTATCACTTCAGTAGAATAAAAGCACACTTAAGAGAACTCAGTTAATCAGTATTAATATCAAACATAACTGGAACAAAACATTGTCTAAACTTAGTGACACTGAAACTTAATAAAAATGAAATCTAAGAGAATTAATAGAACTTAGCCTTAGTCAATCTTAACAGAACGCATCTGGACTCCAAAAAACCACCCGTGAAGGAAGAGCTCCCTGAACCAAAAGGACACAAACATTATCTGCCCGTAAATATTGTTTGGTACATAAATTTCTAATTATTGTAGTAAAAACCAATACCATTATAACTGTGCTGCAGTGCACTCGGATAGTTTGAACTCCTCCAGTAAAACCGTAAAAACGCACTTTTACCACTAACCACTTTTAACTGCCACCCCTCTCTCTCTTTTTTTTTTTTTTTTTTTTTTTTCCGTTTTGGGAGGAACCTCGCCACTGCGGGGGAACACTGGAGCCCGCGCCGGCGCTGCCGAGCATCGGGCCGGAAAAAGACCCCATCGCCAGCATCATGTCCCGGCTAGCGACCCCCATGTCCAGAGCTCTCTCCACCCGGCCCCGGGCCCCCCTCCCCTTTCTTCTGCTGCAAACGCCCCAAACTAACAGACCCAAACGGAGGGTCCGACATTCTTCGCACTCCTCGGCACGGGCCGAAACCAACAAACTTTCTCTCGGGACCTCTCCCTCCCGAGAAGCGACCCCGGTGGCCTCCGCCTCCCTCTCTCCTCCGGGAGACCGGCACTGCGGCACACGCAGCTCGCAGCTTTGGCCATGGAACAGCTCTCCCTTCTCTTCGCCCCCGCGATCACAGCAGAAGCGGTCGGGCTTTTTCTCTCTCT
>JAREIS010003526.1:0-12917 GCA_030060385.1 Muscicapa striata striata | reverse complement strand
GGGGGCAGGAGGGCGGGGGCAGTGGCACGGGACGCACTGGCAACACCGTGCTGCTGCTGCTGGGGCACAGCTGGTGCCCACGTTCCCTCAGCTCTGCAAAAGACATTGCTGCTCGCCCAGAAGGGCAAAATGGCACCTCCACAGAAAACTTGGGAGACCCTTTGTTCATTTTAAGCCACTGGGGGAAGTTCTCTTGCAGTCTGTGGCCCAGAAAATTGAGAGGAACTAAATGAGAATGGACAAGTGCACTTTTTATGGAATATATAAAAGCTAACAAAGGAAGAAAGAGCAATTCAACCACCAAACCAAAGAAATGGTATAAAAATTATTTTTATTACACTGACTTGCAGAAACTAGTAAGCAGTTTACTGTTTCTTAACAATCGTCATCAGTGGCCACTCTGTAGCCTTGGAGCTCCTGGTTCCTCAGGCTGTAGATGAGGGGGTTCAGAGCTGGAGGCACCACCGCGTACAGAACTGATACTGCCAGATCCAGGGATGGGGAGGAGATGGAAGAGGGCTTCAAGTTGGCAAAAAAGCCAGTGCTGATAAACAGGGAGAGCATAGCCAGGTGAGGGAGGCAGGTGGAAAAGGCTTTGTGCCGTCCCTGCTCAGAGGGGATCCTCAGCACAGCCCTGAAGATCTGCACATAAGAGAAAACCATGAACACAAAACAACCAAAGAACAAACAGGCACTAACTGCAATGAGCCCAAATTCCCTGAGATAGGATTTGGAGCAGGAGAGCTTGAGGATGTGTGGGATTTCGCAAAAGAACTGGCCCAGGTCATTGCCCTTGCACAAGGGCAGGGAAAATGTATTGGCTGTGTGCAGCAGAGCATTGAGAAAGGCACTGGCCCAGGCAGCTGCTGCCATGTGGGCACAAGCTCTGCTGCCCAGGAGGGTCCCGTAGTGCAGGGGTTTGCAGATGGACACGTAGCGGTCGTAGCACATGATGATCAGGAGGAAATACTCTGCTCCAATGAAGAAGATAAAGAGAAAGACCTGTGCCGCACATCCTGAGTAGGAGATGGTCCTGGTGTCCCAGAGGGAATTGTGCATGGCTTTGGGCACAGTGGTGCAGATGCAGCCCAGGTCAGCTGAGGGCCAGGTTGAGCAGGAAGAAGAACATGGGGGTGTGCAGGTGGTGGCTGCAGGCTACGGCGCTGATGATGAGGCTGTTGGCCAGGAGGGCAGCCAGGGAGATGCCCAGGAAGAGGCAGAAGTGCAGGAGCTGCAGCTGCCGCGTGTGTGCCAATGGCAGCAGGAGGAAGTGGCTGATGGAGCTGCTGTTGGACATTTGCTGTGTCTGCACATTCCAACCTGATGAAGAAGGAAAGACAGTGAGAGCTGAGAGGTGATTTCTCATAGAACAGTCGAGGTTCTTTCTCACTGACCCTTTTCTGGCACTGAACACCTATCCTTTGTCTGTGTCTCAGAGACCTTCTCACCTTGCTCTCTGGAGCCCTGATTGCTGCTGGCCAGGTGAGGAGCCAGACCTTGACCTGCAGGACATCTGGAACTCAGCCCAGAACCTCAGTCAGTGCAGGGGAACAGGGAGGCAGGGAGCAGTGCTGGGATGTTTGAACTTGACATAGAATCTTCCTAAGGCAGAGGAGATTCCTAAGTTAAGGGATGGGGAGCACAGAAGGCAGAACGAGAAATTGTGCTGCACAGAGGGGAGAACAGAGTCCAGTGAGGAAGGAGGATTGTCTGAGGCTTAGTGCAGACTGGAGGGGAGCTGCTCTGTCCCTGCAAGCTCTGGACTTGCACCTTTGAGGCTGCATTCTTGTGTTACCCTGGAAACCCAGAGATACTGCTGATCACCAGAGAGATCTCTGGCACAAAGTGGTTCTGCTCTTTGGCTCATTCCCAGCCTCCCAGGTTGCCCTGCCCAGACCTCCCAGGGCACAGGGAGCTGGGACACCCCATTGCTGTGCTCAGCCTGCACTGGAGGAGCTCAAGGCCTGGGCCTGAGCCTGCAGCTGTAACTGCCATTCCCAGAGAGCCCATCAGAAATGCCAGGAGCTCCTGGGCAAGGCAAGGAGAGAGAGAGCCAGCCCTAAGGAAAAGCCTTTCCATGGACAGCCCTGCACAGCCCGTTCCAGGCAGCACCAGGGCAGGACAGTGGCCCTCAGGCCCTGGTCAGCAGGGAATGGCACATGGCAGGAGAGATGCCCTTCATGTCTGGTGCTGCTCTGCCAGCCCAGGAGGGCACTGAGGGCCCTGAGCCCCCGGGCTGAGAGCTGTGCTGGCTGGGAGGGGACACCAGAGCTGTGCTGCTCAGGGCAGTGTCTGCCCCGCAGGGCAGGGCTGGCAGGTGCCACATCTGCCCGGCAGCAGGGCTTCCCTCAGGGCTGTCCCAGCCCGAGCTGTCCCTGTGGCCCCGGGCTCCTTCCCTGCCAGAGCTGCCAGAGCCCAGCCCAGCCCCTGGGCCAGCTCTGCCCTGCAGCTCCTCGGGGCTGCAGGGATTAAAGAACAGCTCCCCCAGGCCTGGGCACCATGGAAAGGTGATGCTGGATGGATCTGGAGGCTGGGGAGGTGTAGGCACCTGCTGAGGGTCCCAGGAAAACTCAGTGTGGTGGTTTAAGAGCCTCAGCCCTGGCTCTACCCTGCACAGCTGAGTTTCCATTCCCACAAAGCTGTGCCTGGGGAAAGTGGAAGAACAGATGCAGGAAAGCAGGAAACTCCTGCCCTGAATGAGCTCATGGAAAGTCCTCCCAGAAATGTCCTGGGCATGAGCTGGAGCTCTGAGCAGCCCTGGCCCACAAGGCACCCTCTGTACACAGCAGGAACTGCCCTGGCAGGAGTCACTCCCTGCATCCACAGCTCTCCTCCACCATCCATGAAGAACTCCCAAGCAGGATGAGAGCTGCCCCTGGCAGGTGGCACATGCCCTGGGCTGGCCAAGAGCCCCAAACGGCTGCAGGAGCTGCTCTGCAGGACAGCCCTGGGCAGCCCTGGCTGCAGCCCCAGCTTCAGCCCCTGCAGCCATCCCTGGCAGCAGGAGCCGTCCTGCCCTGTCCCTCTGATGGTGCCCAGGGCAGCCCTGCCCTGCAGCACATCCTCCTCCTCCTGCTGTGCCTCAGAGAAACTGGGAGAGTCCTCCTGACACATCCCCCAGGCTGTGGGCTGTGCTGGCTCCAGGAGATCCCTCCAGGAGCACAGGGGACATTGCCCTGCACCCACAGACTCACCATGTCCAGGGCTGTGAAGATGTTTCCCCAAGTGAAGTCTCAGCTCAATGTCTCCCCAGTGCTGATTGCCTTTAGCCTGTCTGTGCCTGGCTCCTGTCCCCTCAGTGCCTGCAGGCAGTGCCCTCAGCCCTGCTGGGCTGGGAGAGGAGCTGCTCCTCAGCAGAAATGTCTTTTTGAAGCTTTTCTTGGTTTACCTTGGGAGCTGCCTCTGCGCCAGGAGCTCAGCCCAGCTCAGCAGCACAGACACAGCACAAGGACTTTTAATGATGCTCTTGGAGATTTGGTGCTGTTTTAATCAGACTCAGTCCCTGAGAGAATGCATAAAGAACTTCTCAAGAACTTGAAGTTAAATTGAAACTCTGAACTTTCTTGAAGTTTTAATGGATTCCACAGAGGGATATGACTGTGAAAATGTTCCCAGGTTCCAATTAGTGCAGAACAATGGAGGCACTGATGACAGGGGTGGACAAACAAGGGAAAGGTGTCTCTGATGCTGAGCAAACCTGGATGTGTTTCAGGAATGCAAAGGGCCAAGGCCTGAGCCCCAGCCCCTGCCAAGGCACATCCTGTCCCTCCCTCATTGCTCAGGGCTCTTCCCAGGGCACTGGGCTCTGGGGATGTGCAATGCCAAGGGCAGGACCATGGGGCGGCCCCTGCCAGGCTGCTGAGCAGGGACAAGGAGGCAATGAGGCCCCAGCACAGCAAGGCTCACTTGTCCCCTGCTGGCCAAGGGCCCAGGGCCAGCAGCCATGGCCCAAGTGCTGCAGGAGTTGGCTCTGGCAGGGCCTTTCAGCTGCTGCCCATCCCTGTGCCCTCTGCAGCCCAGGCTGTCCTACGGTGTCCATGCCCTGCGCCTCTGTCCCTGCAGGCTGTCGTCATCCCCCGGCTGCCCCACCTGGCTGGCCCCTTCCTTTGCTGACAGCTCTGTGTCCTGCCTGCCTCTGCCTGGCCACACAAAACCTTGGGCTGCTCCAGACTCCTTCTGGGGAACAAGTTGCATCACAGCCTTGCCCTTGGAGAGAAATTCCTCTCTCATTGTGTCCAGTCTGGACCACTCCAGCAGCCCTTGGCATTAACTTTTTCTCCAGTTTTCCCGTGTTTCAGAAGTATCCACCATCCCTAAAACCACCCTTCCATCCCTTCCACGGCTCTCATCTCCTGTCCTCAGTCTTCACCCCACCGAGAACAGAGCTCCTTTGTCCCTATACAGTGCTCATGTGCTTGAGGCCAAGAGCACCTGGACAAGGAAGACAGTTCTTTTCTATAGGAAGGAAAACACAGAACCCCAGGGTTTTGATGGCAGATCAGGGGCACTCACCAGAGGCAAAGGCAAGCCAGACCTGTCTGTCCTAGCAGCCTTTGTCTGAAAGCAACCCTTGGATATTTCTGGAGTTCTGGAGCTGGAATTCCATTTCAGCCATGGGTGCCTGGACCAGAATCAAAATTCTTCTCCACAGGAAGGCAAGGGCAGAGCCCCAACGTTTCAAAGGCTGATTAGAGGCAGCTTCAAGGAAGCCAAGGCCAGCCAGACCTGTTTGTCTTGGCAGCATTTGTCTAGGAGCAATCCTTGGATAGATGGAATCCGGGAGGCCAAATCCCAGTTTTGTCCATGGGGATCTGGTCAAGAAGGACAGTTCTTTTCCATAGGAAGAAAAGTTTAGAGCCCAAATGTTTCAAAGGCAGATGAGAGCTGGCCTTCAGGAAGCCATGGGAACCTAGACATTCCTGGCAGCTTTTGTCTGGGAGCTATCATTGGATAGAAGGAATTTTGGAGGCAGATTCTCATTTGGCCATGTATGTCTGGACATGAAAGATGCTTTTTTTGTGGGAAGAAAAGCACAGCCCCCCAGTGTTTTAAAGGCAGATGCAAGGTGGTCCCTAAGAGCTGTCTGTCCTGGCAGGTTTCAGATAGGAACAATCCAAGGATATAATCAAATTTAGAGGTATCCCAATTTTGGCACATACAGGACAAAGACAGTTCTTTTCCACAGGAAGGAAAGCACAGAACTCCAAGATTTCAGGGGCAGATGAGAAGCAGCCCTCAACACGCCAAGGTCAGCTGGACCAGTTCTGACCCTAGGAGGCCAAGTCAACCAGGTCTGTTCCATGTTCTTGGATCCTTGAATCCCTGCAGCTTTACAATTACCCCTTGGTTTCATGAGGCCCCACAGTATCACAACAGATCTTCGTTTCCATGAGGCCCAGCAATATCACAATGGTCTCCTTGGCTCTGCAGTGGCACCATGGTCCCTTGCTTCCATGAGGCCTTGCAGTGTCAGAATGGTTTCCTTGGTTCCATGGGACTGCACAATGACACAATGGGCCCTTGGTTCCACAAGGCTGGATGTGTCACACTGGCCCCTTGTTCCCATGGGGAGCCAGATTGTCATAATGGCCCCTTGCTCCCATGAGACCTGGCAGTGTCACTGTGAGCTCCTTGGTTCCACAAGGCCCTGCAGAGCCCCTTGATTCAACGAGGCCTCAAAGTCTCAGAATGGTCTCCAGGATTCCATGAGGTCCCGCAGTGTTACAATGGTCTCATTGGTTCCACGAGGCCCTGCAGTTCCACAATGGTCCTTTGGTGCCACAGTGTGTAACAATGGTATCCTTGGTTCCACAGAGTCAGAATGTCCCCATGGTCTGATGGAGCCCCACAGTGTCACTAAGATCCCCTTGATTCCATGAGGCCCTGCAGTGCTACAATGACCCCTTGGTTATACAAGGCCCTGCAGTGGCACAATGGCCCCTTGCTTCCAATGGGTCCTGAAGTGCCATGATGGTCTCCATGGTTCCCTGAGACCTTGCAATGTCACAATGGACTTTTGGTTCCATGAGATTTTGTACTGCCAACAACAATCTCCTTGGTTCCACAGTGTCACAATGGACCCTTTGTTCCATGGGGTGCCTGGCCTCCCACAGCCCCTCACAGCTGCTTACAGCCCCTCACAGCTCCTCAAAGCCTCCCACAGACTTTCATGGCCCCTCACAGCCCCTCATGGCCCCTCATAGCCCCTCACGGCCCCTCATGGCTCTCATGGCTCCTCCCAAAGGAGAAGGGGTCAGGCCCTGCTTGTTCCCCATTTTATTTTGGTCCCTTCACAGCAATGAGTAAAGAAAGGCTGAAATGGAGCCTTTCCCCAGCGTTTCCCATGGGGTTAATTGTGGGCTGAAGCTCTGTGCTGGTGCTGCCCGAGTGTGAACATCCCTGCACCTGTAAGAGTCTGAAGTTTCTTTGATCTGCCTCACGACCATCATCAGAGGCTGAGACTCAGGGACCCCCACCACTCAAGCTGCAGAGCTGAGTTTCTGGCCCAGTCGAGGTGGATGCCTGCCAAGGACTGTTTGGAGCTTGCTATGGTACAATGCCCTGGAACAAGGTATTAGCTGTGGTGTCCTGTTTACCCAACAAGGCCTCCACAGGTGTGTGAACAATGGGCTAGTTCGAGATGGCGTGGGCCGTGTTTGTCCCTAGCTACGGACAGTTTGGTGGCCAGAGCTTGTCCTGATGCTACTGTCCACAGCAGCCTGTTCCACCTGTCCTCGCTTCTGTGTCATGGAGCAACGATCCCTGTATACAATAAGTCCATAAATCTTCCCACCTTTTTGGCCAGAAGCCACCCACTTTGGAAAGGACTATAAAGACACATCCCTGGACCGAAGACCCTCTGAGATCTCCCCAATGGCCGGACATTCTATTGGCTGGCTCCACGAAGATTCGTCCGACCGTTGGTAGCTATTCCCCCCCCTTCTCTCCCCCTTTCTCTCCCTTTCTCTCTCTCTCTCTCCCCCCTACCGCATTCTTGGTTTGGCACTAAATAAAAGTGCATTTCTGCAAAGGTAAACTGGTTTTGTCCCCTGTGTGTCTTTTGCACTCTGAGATTCCTAAAAAAAGAACCTCTCACGACCCCCGCTCAGGTAAGCGGACCGTGACAACACTAGACACTGAAATGATACTGGAAATGGCCACAAGTTGTGCCAGGGAACGTTAAACTGGATATTAGGAAAAATTACGTCAGTGAAAGGGTTGTCAGGCAACAGACAGACTAAAACAGACTGACCAGGGAAGCTGTTGAGTCACCAGCCCTGGAGGTATTTGAAAGATGTTGTAGACTGGCGCTTAAGGACATGGTTTAGTGGTGGGCTTGCAGAGTTAGGTTGATTCTTAGAGGCCTTTTCCAATCTAAATGATTCTATGAAGACATCACTGAGCACACTTTTAACATAAGTCCTAGCACACTATTAAACCTTGGTCCTGTTATCAAAAATTATCAAAAACTACACTGATAACTGACAACTTACTCTAATGATAGAGTTTAAAATTTACCTAGAATACCCATGAATAACAGCATAATCCTCAGCTGTCCATCTGTTAGTGTCCTTCTGGGAAACATCAGCACCATACTGAAGAAGAACCTTTATCAGACTAAGCTCTCCACCAGAAGCAGCAGTCATAAGTGGGGTTCTGAAGGATCCAAGAAATATCATATGAAATAGATTATTTTACACAGTGACTGTAATTATTTTTGTTTCTGTTTGCCTCCAAAAAAGTATTCTATGACTTTAAAATGAAAAATGAAAAAGCATTTTTCATTAAGAGAAACAATTAAATGGGTGAGGGTCTCGAAACAATTACATGTTTAATCTCAAAGCTTCCACACAGACAACACTTACAAACTCTACTACTATGTAGGAGATAGCTTTTCAATTTGAGGGAATGCCACTGAGCTAGTGACAGGCTTCCTGCCAGAAAAGCCATCACAGACAATAACATTTTGCAATCTTCAACGTGGAAAACATTGAACGAGATACGACAGCGAGCCACTGAGGTATGACTGTCTTTCACAAGTCACACAGAAGGAACTGCTTCTGTGTGGCTCCTTGTTTTGTCTTTTTTCAGACCTCATTCCCATGCCTCTCTCAAGCCAACCTGAAGAATACTAGAGAGACCAATGTAAAGTTTTGACAGCCCCTCACCTTTCACATTGATCTCAAGCATGCACATCAGCTCCTTTTTTAAGAGAAACTCCACTATTTCTTCATGATGTTTAGAGACAGCAAGAATAAGCGGGGTATATCCCTCCTAAAAAGGCAGATAAAGTTAAAAATCAAATTAAAAAAACTAAACAAACAAACAAAACTTCAAGAAAAATAGGAGGGCAACTTTTGGAAAGCAATTCATTAACAAACATAAAAAATTACCTTATTTCGGGCATCAATATTGGCATTATGCTCAAGTAACAGCCCTGCTACAGTACTGTTACCAGACAGGTGAAGGGCAGTGTTGCCATCAGCATCTGCCAGATTTGGGTCAGCACCATGTTCCAGCAGAAGAGCCACACATTTTTCTTGCTGGCACTGTACTGCCTGGAAACAAAAGACAAAAAACTTCCAGCATTTACATTTAATTTTGCTGCAATTCCCCCATCTCCCTAATACTGGGAATTACGAGCACTTCATAATTAGATTATGTTAGAATATGTTAGATTAGCTAACATGTGCCCATTCCACACCAATGACAGTATGCATGATTTTACAAAGGTCTACATAAAGAATACCGAAAAATACATCATTTAGCTCAAAATCAATAAGTCTCACTTGCAAGAATATACCATAATCCACATACCTTCATCAGTGGCTATCTGTTATCATTGCCAAAAGATTCAGCTTACACTTGTTTTCTACTAGACACATAACTACATCCACATGGCCATTTGCACAAGCAAGATGCAGAGCTGTCCTAAAGAGTAAATAAATTAAATTAGCACAGACAGGGATAATTTCAGGCTTTTTTGATAAACACACAACCACAAGTTTCACTTTGCAAATCTCAAGCTTAAGAACCACTCCATTATCAGTAGCTGCACACCAAATGCTTGGGACTTGCTAACAAAAACCCTCCCCAGCATCTGCTTAGTAAGGGGACATTTCCTTCACGGTAGAACTGAATCTGCAGAGATTCCTGTGCCCAGGTGTTGAGTGCTGCCCTCAGTGGGACTACACACATAGCACAGCAACAGAGACCAAAGCTAGGGAATCTGAGGACTATGGTAAGTCAACTTCTAAGTTCTTCTTTGATCATTCATGGGTCAGAAGTGTATTTGAGATATTTGTATATTTGTATATTGAGATGGGTTTAATTGCAAGAATATTAGAGCTTCCCCGCACTTTGAGAATTTCTCCTTTTTCTCCAGCTTTTTTACTACTGAAGCAAAACCAAGGACACACTTGCACCAAAGTTTCTCTAACAACATGTAGCAAACCAGAGAGCAGAACACTCTGATCCTGACTACAGAAAAGTAGTTTTTGACTTTCCTGTAATGTTAAACTATCATAGTCAAAAAAAGCCTACTTCAGAGAAAGTCCTCTACAAGGAGGCAATACTGTCTTTTCACAATATATAATCAGCACAGGAAAACTTAACTTTTTCATTCAATTTCTGGCCAGAAAGAAAAGCAGTCCTTCAAACCACATCATCTTAGGTCTTATGTCAATTAACCAGTTTACTTATACACAAAGACACTATCATCGAGGAAGTCCTTGCATGTGTTTCCTCCTATAAAGCTAGGTGTTTTTAGGGCAATAGAACTAGATGAGTTTTATTGCTGCCAGAAGTCCGGCCTTCTGGACAGCCAGCCTGGGAAGCTGAGCTACTCTGCTAAAACCAGCATCTCTTCAAAATACGACAAAGGATTTGACTCTGAGCCTTTTCAGAAAAGGTGATGCCCATTTGCTTATGACACATCACTAGGAACTATGCTGCCCAGGGCTTCTCCTTAAGGGAGAACTGTTAAGTGCTTGCTGTGCTTGACTCACCTGTCAGAAGCAACAGCTTCTCCTGCACGTCACTGACCAGATCTAGTCCAAGGTACTGATTAGCTGTACCAAAGCCTCAGAGCAAAAAAATAACTACCACCTAAAACCACACTGTGGCTTAGGCTGCCACATCACACTCACAAAAGACAACTATGCAAGCAGCATCAACAAACAGCATGTTTATATTGCATTGTGATTCCTTCCTAATTTCAGTGTCCACCTTTCTTTAAGTTGCTCCCAGCTGAGGCAGTGCATCCTTAGGGCCGAACTACTGAACCCCCACGCTGAGGTGAATTCACCTCAGAGATGAATAGATAGGTGCGATTACACTCAGACTTCAAACCCTGGCTGGAGAATGGCCACAAGGCTCCTCTTGCATCTCCCCTCTGCCAGGCTAGGAGCTCGCTTTCACCCCTGCGCCCCTGGGCAAAGACATACAACTCCGGCAATGAGGGCACTGAGGAGGCCGGGTCAAAAATGGTAAGGCAACAGTTGGCCGAATTCAAGGGGTTTTTGGCAGCACAAGCCTGATTGCCACAGCCAGCCAAGGGCTGCGGCGCCCGCACTCCCACTGCTCCCAGCGACGCTGCCGATCCGCTCCTGAGCAGGGGAGCTCCCAGGGCTGCCGCAGCTGCCCTGGGGCTCCCGAGACCGTCCCGCGGCTCCCGCCCTTACCGCTCCGCCTTGTCCCGCCCGTCGATGCCGTATTTCTTCAGTCCCTGTCGCACCTGGGCCAGGTCGCCGCTGGCGGCCGCACGGTGTAGCTTGCCCAGGTCCTTCTGCCGAAGCTCGTAGGCACCGGCGGGGCAGGGAAGGGAGGCGCTGCCGGACGGCGGCTGCCCCTTCCTCTTCCTCCCGAACCCGAAGATCCTCTTCATCCCGCAGCAGGAACGCGGGCACAGTCCCGTCTAGGGAGAGTGACGGCGGGCTGTATCGTACCTCAAGCAGGGATAGGGAGGTCCCGGCAGCGATCTCGACTCGATGCGGCTCCTTTGGAGCACACCTCAGGCACAGCAACAGCTCCGAGGCAGAGCCCCGACAGCCCCGACCCCGGCCCCGCGCACGGACGGCCCCGCGCAGGCGCAGGAGGGCAGCGGCGGGCGGGCCCGCGCAGGCGCGGGGGAGTTGGGGACGGAATAGCGCTCGGATGGAATTAGTATCTCGGGGCATTTAGTGCTGCGTGGGTGCTGCTGTCAGCATTGGGTGAGTGGGTGGCAAGAACAGACAGCAAGGATTAATGCAGGAGGAAAGAGGATGGAGCGGAGCTTCAGATACCATCTAGTTACGTGCCTGACCAGATGCTGATGTCTGGTCCAGGTAGCCGGGCTCGCGAGCTGCCGACTGATGCAGGTTAAGCTTTGAGTGGGAGCCCGAGACAAGAGGCCGTGAGCTGCCAACCTTCGGGACAGCCAAGGGCGCGAAGATGGGTGACGCTAGTCTGGTGAACAGACTCTGAGAGACACAGCTGCAGCCTGGAATTGCCGACCTTTTGGGTTACAAAGGAGACGAAGGCCGGTGACAGCGGCGAAGACGCTGGACATGGAGGGTGGGGGGGAAGAGCCGAAGCCTCGGGCGGAAGAGAGAGACTGGGTCAGGAGGCGACTGTAAGGCTGTCGAAGCCCAGAGGTTCTTCATGTAGGTGCTCTCCTCAGACGCAGCAGCTTGAGCTGTTTCTGTGTTAATGCACGGGAAATACGGAACGAGAACTGTGAGAACTGTAACAGGATGTACGGCTGAACTGTGAGGACTTCAATGACTTCAGTAGCTTCAGTAAACTATTTTTGTTCTGACTTTGGACTTCAAGATGATTTAACTTCAATAAAACTTCAACTCGGACTTCTTTTGCTCAGGCTTTGGCTTTTTGCTTGGATTAATTTTGCACCCCTTTCCAATACAGAAGTCCTGTCTCTCAGTCCCAGAAGCACTGTGCTGGACATCCATTGAATAGACTTAGAGTTTATAAACAAGTTTTCACATCTGAAACAGAGAAAAGGGAAACTATAGATGCTCTATAAAAGCAAAAATTGTCCACAGCATTTCATTCAAAATTTTTAATTTGTTGTTAAAACATCATGGTGCTTCTCTTTTGCTCTGCAAAGGGGATCCTGGGGCAAATGAAACTTCTTTGAACGTCGAGCAGTGGCTGTGGGGAAAAGAGACAACATTCCTTATGTTACTTTTACAGCATACAGGAAGAAATAAAGCACTTTAAGAAAATTTTACATAACTTGAGAGTCTCTAAACCTGAATGAGGCTTCAAAAATTCCAAGAACACCTAACAGGGAAGAGCTGGGCAAAAGGGAAGAAACACATTTTGTGCCCATTTGCTTATCAGTCAACAGCATTTGTAAAGCTAGCAACAGACACTCTGCAGGCTACACAGTGAGCATCTTCTGGGACTCCACACAACTCCAGTGGCCCTTAACAGTGCTTGTTAGCAGAGCTCCTGCAGAGCTCTTCAGCCTCAAGTCTTTGCTTTCCTTAAACATTCAAAGCTGTGCTTTATTGGAACACTACAGCTCCATAGCTGCAGTCCCTGCAAAGCAGTGACTCTGGAGGAGCAGCTGTCACAAAGCAGGTGGATTTCCTCTTTCGACGCCTGGCCTCAAATTCTAGAGGGTGTTTTATGCCCTATGTTACAAGCACTGAACTCATGTTTGCCTAAACACTACTGAACAATCTCTTCCTGAAGAACTGTTGTTTTTTGTTCCTGATCATGTGCTTCTGACATACTCAAAACAAGACTGCCAACACCTAGGCTACAAAGACAAGCAAGAAAAATCATACGATCATAGCAAGAAAAATCAAGATCTAACATCAGAGAACATGTATGGTATGGTTTAGTACTGAATGCAATCCATGTACAGGGAAGGAAGGGATGGCTGAAGTCTATGAAGATCTATAAATATC
>JAREIS010003525.1:0-15933 GCA_030060385.1 Muscicapa striata striata | reverse complement strand
GGCGGCCGCCTGCCAGGTCTACCCGGCTCCGGGGCGGCCGGCCGGCCGCGGCATCCGCCCCGCCAGCGGGCGCTGCAGCGGACCTCGCGCCGGGGTGAACAGGTCTATCCTTCTCCCGGGACCGCCATAGACCAGGTCTACCGGTTTCGGGGCCGGCGGCCTGCCGAGCGGCATCTGCCTGCCGCGCGGCGGGCGCTGCGGCGTCCTCGCGCCCGGGGTGAGACAGGTCTACCCTTCTCCGGGCGGCCGTCGGAGACCGGTCTACCCGGCTCACGGGGCCGGCCGGCCGGCCGCGGCATCCGCCTGCCGCCGGCGGAGGCGCTGCAGCGGCCCTCGGCGCCGGGTGAACAGGTCTACCTCTGGCGGCCGGAGACCAGGTCACCGCCGGGCCGGCCGCGCTGGCATCCGCCTGCCCGGGGAGGGCGCTGCAGGCCTCGCGCCGGGTGAACAGGTCTCACCTTCCGGGCCGCCGAGACCAGGTCTACCGCCCGGGCGCGCCGGCCGCGGCATCCGCCTGCCGCGGGGAGGGCGCTGCAGCGCCTCGGCGCCGGGTGAACAGGTTCCTCTCCGGCGGCGCGGGACCAGGTCTACCGCCCGGGCTGCCGCCGGCGGATCCGCCTGCCGCCGGCGGGAGGCGCTGAGCGCCTGCGCCGGGTGAACAGGTCACCTCTCCGGGCGGCCGGAGACCAGGTCACCGCCGGCGCCGGCCGGCCGCGGCATCCGCCTGCCGCCGGGGAGGGCGCTGCAGCGGCCCGGCGCCGGGTGAACAGGTCTACCTTCCGGGGCGCCGCGAGACCAGGTCTACCCGGCTCCGGGCCGGCCGCGCCGGCGGCATCCGCCTGCGCGGAGGAGGCGCTGCAGCGCCTCGGCGCGGGTGAACAGGTCACCCTTCTCCGGCGGCCGGAGACCAGGTCACCCGGCCGGGCGCCGCTGCGCGGCATCCGCCTGCCGGCGGAGGGCGCTGCAGCCCTCGGCGCCGGGGTGAACAGGTCTACTTCTCCGGGCGGCCGGAGCAGGTCTACCCGCCCGGGCCGGCGCCGCCGCGGCATCCGCCTGTCGCCGCGGGAGGCGCTGCAGCGCCTCGGCGCTCGGGGTGAACAGGTCTACCCTTCTGGGGCGGCAGCCGGAGACCAGGTCTACCCGGCTTTGGGGCCGGGCCGGCCAGCCGGGCGGCATCCGCCTGCCGGCGGGAAATGGCGCTGCAGCGCCTGCGCCGGTGAACAGGTCTACCTTCTCCGGGCGCCGCCGAGACCAGGTCACCTGCCTGGGCCGCCGCCGGCGGCGGCATCCGCCTGCTGCCGGGCGGGAGGGCGCCTGCAGCCGCCTCGGCGCCGGGTGAACAGGTTCAGCCTTCTCCGCGCCGCCAGAGACCAGGTCTACCTGCTCGGGCCGCCTGGGCCGGCGGCATCCGCCTGCCGCGCGGGAGGGCGCTGCAGCGCCCTCGGCGGGGTGAACAGGTCTACCTTCTCCGGCGGCCGAGACCAGGCACCTGCCCGGCGGCCGGCCGGGCCGGGCACCGCCGCCGGCCAGGGGGGCGCCGCAGCCCCGGCGCCGGGGGAAAGGTCTACCTTCTCGGCCGCCGGAGACCAGGTCTACCGCTGGGCCGGGCCGGCCGGCGCATCCGCCTGCGCGGGCGGGAGCGCTGCAGCGCCTGCGCCGGGGAAGGTCACCTCCGGCGGCGCAGACAGGCTCCCGCCGGGCCGCCGCGGCCGCGATCCGCCTGCCGCCGGGGAGGGCGCTGAGCGCCTCGGCGCCGGGTGAACAGGTCACTTCTCCGGCGGCCGGAGACCAGGTCTACCGGCCGGCCGGCCGGCCGCGGACCGCCGCCCGGGGAGGGCTGCGCCCCGCGCCGTGAAAGCCCTCCGGCGCCGGAGACCAGGTCTACCGCCGGCCGCCGCCGGGCGACCGCCTGCCGCGGGAGGGCGCAGGCCTCGCGCCGGAACAGGTCCCTTTCGGCGGCCGGAGACCAGGTCTACCGCCGGCGCGGCCGCGATCCGCCTGCGCGGAGGCGCAGCGCCTCGCGCCGGTGAACAGGTCACTCTCGGGCGCCGGGACAGGCACCCGCTCGGGCCGCCGGCCGGCGGATCGGCCGCGCGGGGGGCGGCAGCGCCTCGGCCCGGGAAAGGCTCCCTTCCGGCGGCCGAGACCAGGCACGCCTGGCGGCCGCCGGCACGCCCCGGCGGAGGGCTGCAGCGCCTCGCCGGGGAACAGGTCCTTCTCGGGCGCGCCGGAGACAGGTCTACTCCCGGCGGCCGGCCGGCCGCCGGCATCCGCCTGCCGGCGGGAGGGCGCTGCAGCGGCCCTCGGCCCGGGGAACAGGTCCCTTCTCCGGGCGGCCGGAGACCAGGCTCCCTGCCCGGGCCGGCCGGCCGGCGATCCGCCTGCCGCGGGGGAGGCTGCAGCGGCCTCGGCGCCGGGTGAACAGGCTCCCTGTCCGGGCGCCCGCCGAGACCAGGTCTACCGCCCGGGCGGCCTGCCGGCCGGCATCCGCTGCCGCCGGGGAGGCGCTGCAGCGCCTCGGCCGGGGTGAACAGGTCTACCTCCCGGCGGCCGCCGAGACCAGGTCTAGCCCGGCCGGCCGCGCCGGACCGCCTGGGCGGAGGCGTGAGGCCTCGGCCCGGTGAACAGGTTACCTTCTCCGGCGGCCCGAGACCAGGTCTACCGCGCTCGGCCGGCCGCCGGCGCATCCGCCGCGCCGGGGAGGCTGCAGCGCCTCGCGCCGGGTGAACAGGTCATCTCTCCGGGGCCGAGACCAGGTCACCTGCCCGCCGCGGCCGCGCATCCGCCTGCGCCGGGAGGGCTGCAGCGCCTCGCGCCGGAACAGGTCCCTCGGGCGCGCGAGACCAGGTCACCGGCCGGGCCGCGTGCATCCGCGCGCGGAGGGCGTGAGGCCTCGCCGAACAGGCCTTCCGGCGGCCGCCGGAGACCAGGTCTACCGGCCCGGGCCGCGGCGGTCGCTCCGCCGGCGGGAGGCGCGCAGCCCCGCGCCGGGGAACAGGTCACCCTCTCCGGGCGCCGAGACCAGGTCTACCGCCGGCCGCGCCGCGGCATCCGCCTGCCGCCGCGGAGGGCGCTGCAGCCCCGGCGCGGGAACAGGTCCCTCTCCGCGGCGCCGAGACCAGGTACGCCGGGCCGGCGCGCATCGCCTGCGCGGCGGAGGCGCGCGCCTCGCCGGCGGTCCCGGCCGAGACCAGCACCGGCGCCGGCGCGGTCCGCCTCGCGGGAGCGGAGCGCCTCGCCGGAAAGGTCACCGCCGCCAGCCGCGCGCCGCGCATCCGCTGCCGCGGCGGAGGCGCACGCTCGGCCGGGAAAGGTCACTCCCGGGCGAGACCGGCACCGCCGGCCGCGCCGGCCGGCGGATCCCCTGCGCCGCGGAGGGCCGCAGCGCCCGCGGGGCAGGTCCCCGCGGCGCCGCGGGCATCCGCCTGCGCGGGAGGGCGCTGAGCGCCTCGCCGGTGAACAGGTTACCCTCCCGGCCGGAGACCAGGCTACCGGCCGGCGGCCGCCGGCCGGCATTCCGCCTGCCGCGGGAGGGCTGCAGCGCCTCGCGCCGGGTGAACAGGTTCACCTTCCGGGCGGCCCGGAGACCAGGCCACCCGGCCCGGGCGCCGGCCGCCGGCGCATCCGCCTGCGCGCGGAGGGCGCTGCAGGCCTCGGCCGGTGAACAGGTCTACCTTTCCGGGCGGCCGAGACCAGGTCACCGCCTGGCCGGCCGCCGGCCGGCGGCATCCGCCTGTCGCCGGCGGGAGGGCGCTGCAGCGCCCCTCGGCGCCGGGGGTGAACAGGTCTACCTTCTCCGGCGGCCGAGACCAGGTCTGCCCGCCCAGGGCCGCCGGCCGGCCGCGGATCCGCCTGCCGCCGGCGGGAGGGCGCTGCAGCGCCCTCGGCGCCGGATGAACAGGCTCACCTTCCTCCGGGCGGCCGCTGAGACCAGGCTCACCTGCCCGGGCCGGCCGGCCGGCGGCATCCGCCGCGCCGGCGGGAGGGCGCTGCAGCGCCTCGGCGCCGGGTGAACAGGTCTACCTTCTCCGGGCGGCCGAGACCAGGTCTCCCGCCTCGGGTCGCCGGCCGGCCGGGCGATCCGCCTGCCGCGGGAGGCGCTGCAGCGCCTCGCGCCGGGTGAACAGGTCTACCTTCTCGGGCGCCGAGACCAGGTCTACCTGCCTGGGCGCCGCCGGCCGGCGTCCGGCATCTGCCGCCGCGGGAGGGCGCTGCAGCGCCTCGGCGCCGGGTGAACAGGTTCACCTTCTCGGGCGGCGGAGACCAGGTCACCGCCCGGCCGGCGCCGGGCGCCCTGCGCCGGCGGGAGGCTAGGCCCGCGCGGGAACAGGTCACCTCCGGCGGCGAGACCAGGTCACCGGGGGCGCGGCACGCCGCGGGAGGCGCCAGTCTCGGCCGGTAAAGGTTCCCTCCGGGGGCCGAGACCAGCACCCGCCGGCCGCCGCGGGCGTATCCGCCGGCCGGGGGGCGCTGAGCGCCCGCCGGGTAACAGGTCTACTCCGGCGCCGAACCAGGTCACCGCCGGCGCGCCGGCCGGCGGCACCGCCGCCGCGCGGGAGGGCGCTGCAGCGCCCTGCGCCGGGAACAGGTCTCCTCCGGGCGCCGGAGACCAGGCACCTCCCGGGCCGGCCGCGCGGCATCCGCCGCCGCGGGAGGCGCTGCAGCGCCCTCGCGCCGGGTGAACAGGCTCACCTTCTCCGGCGGCGCGAGACCAGGTCTACCGCCGGCCGGCCGCCGCGCGCATCCGCCTCGCGCGGCGGAGGGCGCTGCAGCCCTCGCGCCGGGTGAACAGGTCACCTTCCCGGGCGCGCGAGACCAGGTTACCTGCCGGCCGGCGGCCGCCGGCGCATCCGCCTGCCGCGGGAGGGCGCTGCAGCGCCTCGCGCCGGGAACAGGTTCCTCTCGGGCGCCGCGAGACCAGGCTCACCCGCCCGGGGCCGGCCGGCCGGCGGCATCCGCTGCGCGCGGAGGGCGCGCAGCGCCCTCGGCCGGGTGAACAGGTCACCTTCTCCGGGCGGCCGAGACCAGGTCTACCCGCCCGGGCGCCGCCGCCGCGGATCCGCCTGCGCCGGCGGAGGGCGCAGCGCCTCGCGCCGGGTGAACAGGCTACCTTCTCCGGCGGCGCGGAGACCAGGTCACCTGCCGGCCGGCCGGCGGCGGCATCCGCCTGCCGGCGGAGAGCGCTGCAGCGCCTCGCGCCGGGTGAACAGGTCTACCCTCTCCGGGCGGCCGCAGACCAGGTCACCTGCCGGGCCGCCGGCGCCGCGGCATCGCCGCCGCGCGGGAGGCGCTGAGCGCCTCGGCGCCGGGTGAACAGGTCTACCTTCTCCGGGCGGCCGAGACCAGGTCTACCCGGCCTGGCCGCCTGCCGCCGGCGGCATCCTGCTGCCGCGGGAGGGCTGCAGCGCCCGCGCCGGGTGAACAGGTCACCTCCGGGCGCCGAGACCAGGCACCGCCGGCCGCCGCCGCCGGGCATCCGCCTGCCGCCGGGGAGGCGCGCAGCGCCCGCGCCGGTGAACAGGTCACCTCCTGGGGCCGGAGACCAGGCTCCACCGCCGGGCCGGCCGCCGGCGGATCCGCCGCGCCGGCGGAGGCGCTGCAGCGTCCCGGCGCACGGGTGACAGTCACCCTTCTCGGGGGCCGGAGACCAGGCTACCCTGGCCGGGCCGGGCCGCCGGCGCATCCGGCCTGTCTGCCGCGGGAGGGCGCTGCAGCGCCTCGGCGCCGGGTGAACAGGGCTACCCTTCCGGGGCGGCCGGAGACCAGGTCTACCTGCCCGCCCGGGCCGGGCCGGCCGGGCGGCATCCGCCTGCCGGCGGACGGGGAGGCAGCCGACCTCGGCGCCAGGGTGAACAGGTCTACCTTCTCCGGCGGCCGGAGACCAGGTCTACCGCTCGGGGCCGCCGGCCGGCATCCGCCTGCCGCGCGGGAGGCGCAGCCCTCGCGCGGGTGAACAGGTCTACCTCCTGGCGCCGGAGACCAGGTCACCCGGCCGCGGCCGCGCCGGCGGCATCCGCCTCGCCGGCGGAGGCGCTGCAGCGCCCCGCGCCGGGTGAACAGGTCTACCTTCGGCGGCCGCGAGACCAGGTCTACCGCCGGGCCGCCGGCCGCGCATCCGCCTGCCGCGGCGGAGGCGCTGCAGCGCCCGGCCCGGTGAACAGGTCACCTCGGGCGCCGAGACCAGGTCTACCCGCCCCGCCGCCGCCGGCATCCGCCTGCCGCGGGAGGGCGCTGCAGCGCCCGCGCCGGGAACAGGTCTACCTTTCCGCGCCGGAGACCAGGTCACCCGGCCGGCCGGCGGCCGGCGGATCCGCCTGCGCGGCGGAGGCGCTGAGCCTCGCGCGGGTGAACAGGTCACCTTCTCCGGGCGCCGCGATCCGCTCCCGGGGGGCGGCCCCGCCGCGGACCCCGCCGGGCGGGGGCGCCGCGCCTCCGCCGGGAACAGGTTCACCTTCCGGGCGCCGAGACCAGTCACCGCCGGGCCGGCCGCCGGGGGATCGCCTGCGCCGGGGAGGGCGCTGAGGCCTCGCGCGGGTGAACAGGTCTACCTTCTCCGGGCGCGAGACCAGGTCACCTGCCCGGGCCGGCCGCCGGCGATCCGCCTGCGCCGGCGGGGGCGGCAGCCCTCGGCGCGGGTGAACAGGTTCACCTTTCCGGGGCGCCGGAGACCAGGTCTACCTCGGCCGGCGCCGCCGGCCGGCGGCATCCGCTGCCGGGCGGGAGGCGCGCAGCGCCCTCGGCGCCGGGTGAACAGGTCACTTCTCCGGCGCGCCGGAGACCAGGTTACCGCCGGGCCGGGCCGGCGCGATCCGCCTGCCGCCGGGGAGGCGCTGCAGCGCCTCGGCGCCGGGTGAACAGGCTACTTCTCGGCGCCGCGAGACCAGGTCTACCTCCGGGCCGCCGCCGCGGATCCGCCTGCCGCCGGCGGGAGGCGCGCAGCGCCTCGCGCCGGGTGAACAGGTCTACCCTTCTCGGCGGCGCCGAGACCAGGTCTACCTGCCGGCGTGGCCGGCCGCGGCATCCGCCTGCGCCGGCGGGAGGGCGCCAGCGCCTCGGCGCCGGGTGAACAGGTCTACCCTCTCGGCGGCGCCGGAGACCAGGTCTACCGGCCTGGGCCGCCGGCCGGCATCCGCCTGCGCCGGGGAGGCGCAGCGCCTCGCGCGGGTGAACAGGTCCCTTCTCCGGGGCGCCGGAGACCAGGTCTACCTGCCGGCGCCGCCGCCGCGGCATCCGCCTGCCGCCGGCGGGAGGGCGCAGCGCCCTCGCGCCGGGTGAACAGGTCTCCCTCTCCGGGCGGCCGGAGACCAGGTCTACCTGCCGGGGCCGGCGCCGGCGGCGATCCGCCTGCCGCCGGCGGGAGGGCTGCAGCGCCTCGGCGCCGGGGAACAGGTCTACCCTTCGGCGGCCGAGACCAGGTCTACTCGCCCGGGCCGCCGCGGCCGGCGCATCCGCCTGCCGCGGGAGGGCGCTGCAGCGCCTCGGCGCCGGGTGAAAGGTCTACCTTCTCCGGGCGGCCGCCGAGACCAGGTCTACCGCCGGGCTGGCCGGCCGCCGGATCCGCCTGCCGCGGCGGGAGGGCGCAGCGCCTCGCGCCGGGTGAACAGGTCACCTTCCGGCGGCCGAGACCAGGTCTACCTGCCTGGGCCGCGGCCGCGGCGGATCCGCCTGCCCGGGCCGAGCCCTCGGCGCGGGTGAACAGGTCTACCTCCGGGCGCGGAGACCAGGTCTACCTGCCTGGGGCCGCCGGCCGCGGCATCGCCGCCCGGGAGGGGCTGCAGGCCTCGGCGCGGGTGAACAGGTCACCTTCTCCGGGCGGCCGAGACCAGGTCTCCCCGCCGCGCCGCCGCGGATCCGCCTGCCCGGCGGAGGCGCAGCGCCTCGGCGCGGGTGACAGGTCACCTCTGGCGGCCGAGACCAGGCTACCGCTGGGCCGCGCCGGCCGGGCGATCCGCCTGCGCGCGGGAGGGCGCTGCAGGCTCCGCGGCGCCGGGTGAACAGGTCACCCTCGGGCGGCGCCGGAGACCAGGTCTACCCGGCCGCGCCGGCCGCGCATCCGCCTGCGGGGGAGGGCGCGCAGCGCCCTGGCGCCGGGTGAACAGGTTCACCTTCTCCGGCGCCGACATCCGCCGGCCGCCGGCGGATCCGCCTGCGCCGCGGGAGGCTGCGCGCCTCGGCGGTGAACAGGTCACCTCCCGGCGCGCCGAGACCGGTCTCCCGCCCGGGCCGCCGCGCGCATCCGCCGCGCCGGCGGGGAGGGCGTGCAGCGCCCGGCGCCGGGGAACAGGTCACCCTCTCCGGGCGGCGCGAACCAGGCTACCCGGCCTGGGCCGGCCGCCGCCGGCATCGCCTGCCGCCGGGAGGCGCTGCAGGCCTCGGCGCCGGTGAACAGGCTACCTTCTCCGGGCGGTCGCCGAGACCAGGTCTACCCGGCTCGGGTCGCCACTGCTGGCGGCATCCGCCTGCCGCCGCGGGAGGGCGCTGCAGCGCCTCGGGCGCCGGGTGAACAGGTCTACCCTTTCTCCGGGGGGCCGAGACCAGGTCTACCTGCCTGCCGGGCGGGAGGCGAGCCCTGCGCGGGTGAACGGTCACCTTCCGGCGGCGCGAGACAGGTCACCTGCCCGGGCCGCCGCCGCGGCACCGCCTGCCGCCGGCGGAGGGCGCTGCAGCGCCCGGCGCCGGGGTGAACAGGCTACCTCTCCGGCCGCCGAGACCAGGCACCGGCCCGGGCCGGCCGCCGCCGGCGCATCCGCCTGCGCGGGAGGGCGCAGCGCCTCGGCGGGTGAACAGGTCTCCTTCTCCGGCGGCCGGAGACCAGGTCACCTGCCTGGGCCGCCGCCGCGGATCCGCCGCCGCGGGAGGCGCGGCCTCGGCGCCGGTGAACAGGTCTACCTTCTCCGGCGGCCGCCGAGACCAGGTCTCCCGGCCCGGGCCGGCCGGCCGGCGGCATCCGCCTGCCGCCGCGGAGGGCTGCAGCGCCTCGCGCCGGGTGAACAGGTCTACCTTCTCCGGGCGGCGCGAGACCAGGTCACCTGCCCGGGCGCGGCCGCCGCGCATCCGCCTTGCGCCGGCGGAGGGCGCTGCAGCGCCCTCGCGCCGGGTGAACAGGCTCCTCGCGGCCGCCAGGCACCCCGCCGCGCGATCCGCGCCGGAGGCGTGCAGCGCCTCGCCCGGGTGAACAGGTCACCTCGGGCCGAACCGGTCACCGCCGGCCGCCGGCCGGCGCATCCGCCTGCCGGCGGAGGCTGCAGCGCCTCGCGCGGTGAACAGGTCTACCTCCGGGCGCCTGAGACCAGGTCCCCCGGCGCCGCCGCGATCCTGCCCGGGAGGCGCCAGCCTCGCGCCGGTGAACAGGTCCCTCTCGGGCGCCGACCGGCCCGCGGGCGGCCGGGCGGGACGCCTGCGCCGGAGGCGCCGCTCGGCGCCGGGTGAACAGGTCACTTCTCGGGCGCCGAGACCAGGCACCGCCGGCCGCCGCCGCGGATCCGCCTGCCGCCGCGGGGAGGGGCTGCAGCCCTCGCGCGGGTGAACAGGTCACCTCTCCGGCGGCCGGAGACCAGGTCTACCCGCTCGGCGCCGGGCCGGCGATCCGCCTCCGGCGGGAGGGCTGCGGCCTCGGCCGGGTGAACAGGTCTCCCTCCGGGCCGGAGACCAGGTCACCGCCGGCCGCCGGCCGCGCGGCACCGCCGCCGGGAGGCGTGAGCGCCCTGCGCCGGGTAACAGGTTCCCTTCCGGCGGCGCCGAGACCAGGCTACCGGCCGGGCCGCCGCCGGCGGCATCCGCCGCCGCCGGCGGGAGGCGCTGCAGCCCTCGCGCCGGGTGAACAGGTCACCTCCCGGGCGCGGAGACCAGGTCACCGGCTGGCCGGCGGCGGCCGGGCGATCCGCCGCCGCCGGCGGGAGGGCGCTGCAGCGCCTCGGCGCCGGGTGAACAGGTCATCCTTCTCCGGCGGCGCCGAGACCAGGTCACCGGCCCGGCGCCGCCGGCCGCGATCCGCCTGCCGCCGCGGGAGGCGCTGCAGCGCCCGCGCCGGTGAACAGGTCTACCTTCTCCGGGCGGCCGCCGGAGACCAGGCTGTCTTATCCGCCTGGGCCGCTCGGCCGGTGGGCTGCATCCGCCTCTGCCGCTAACGGGAGGGCGCCAGCAGCGGCCCTCGCGCCGGGGTGAACAGGTTCACCTTCTCCGGGCGGCCGAGACCAGGTTCACCCGCCCCAGGTCGGCCGGCCGGCCGCGGCATCCGCCTGCCGCCGGCGGGAGGGCGGCTGCAGCGTCTCGGCGCTGGGTGAACAGGTCTACCTTCTCCGGGCGGCCGAGACCAGGTCACCGCCGGGCGCCGCCGCCGGCGCATCCGCTGCCGCGGGAGGCGCGCAGCGCCTCGCGCCGGGGAACAGGTCTCCCTTCTCGGGCGCCGCCGGAGACCAGGTCTCCGCCCGGGCCGGCGCCGGCATCGCCTGCCGCGCGGGAGGGCGCGCAGCGCCCGGCGCCGGTGAACAGGCACCTCTGGGCGGCCGGACCAGGTCACCTGCCGGGCCGCCGCCGCCGCGGATCCGCCTGCCCCGGGGGGGCTGCAGCGCCGCGGTAACAGGTCACCTTCTCCGGCGGCGCCGGAGACCAGGTCACCCGCCGGGCCGCCGCCGCCGGCGCATCGCTGCGCCGGGGGAGGCTCGCCTCGCGCGGGGAACAGGTCACTCCCTCCGGGGCGCCGGCCAGGCCCGGCCCGGCGCCTGCGCCGCCGGCGGTACCGCCTGCCGCCGCGCGGGAGGCGCTGCAGCGCCTCGCGCCGGGTGAACAGGTCCCCTTCTCCGGGCGCCGAGACCAGGTCACTGCCGGGCCGCCGGCCGGCGCATCCGCCTGGCCGGCGGGGGCTGCAGCCTCGGCGGGGTGAACAGGTCACCTTCTGGGCGGCCGGAGACCAGGTCTACCGCTCGGGCGGCCGCCGCCGCGGCATCCGCCTGCCGCGCGGAGGGCGCTGCAGGCCCTCGGCGCGGGTGAACAGGTCACCTCTCGGCGGCCGAGACCAGGTCTACCGCCGGCCGCCGCGCGCGCACCCCGCGCGCGAGGGCCTGCGCCCTCGGCGGAAAGGTCTCTTCTCCGGCGCCGAGACCAGGTCACCGCGGCGCGCGCGCGCATCCGCGCGGGAGGCGCGCAGCCCTCGCGCGGTGAACAGGTTCCTTTCCGGGCGGCCGAGACCAGGTCCGCCCGGGCCGGTCGCCGCCGGATCCGCCGTCCCGCGGGGAGCGGCGGGCCTGGCGCCGGAACAGGTCACCTTCGCGGCCGGGAGACGCGCCCGCCGGCGATCCGCGCCGCGCGGAGGGCGCTGCAGCCTGCCGGTGAACAGTCCGGCCGAGACCAGGCCCGGGGCCGCGGGATCCGCCGCGCGCGCGGGGGCAGGCCCGGGAACAGGCCGGCCGCGCGCGCATCCGCCCGGCGGGAGGCGCTGCAGGGCCCTCGGGGGTGAACAGGTCACTCCTGCCCGGCGGCCGCCGAGACCGGCACCGCCCGTGCCGGCGGGCCGGCCGCCGGCGTGCAGCGCCTCCGCGCGCGGAGGCCTGCACCCGGCCGGGTGAACAGGTCTCCTTCTCCGGGCGGCCGGAGACAGGCTACCGCTCCGGGCCGCCGCGGCATCCGCTGCCCGGCGGGAGGGCGCTGCAGCGCCTCGGCGCCGGGTGAACAGGTCACCTTCCGGGGCGCCGGAGACCAGGTCTACCTGCCGGGCGGCCGCCGGCCGGCATCCGCCTGCGCCGCGGAGGCGCGCAGCCCTCGGCGCCGGTGAACAGGTTCACCTTTCTCCGGCGGCCGGAGACCAGGTCTACCCGCTCGGGCCGCCGCCGGCCGCGCATCCGCCTCGCCGGCGGGAGGGCGCGCAGCGCCTCGGCCCGGGTGAACAGGTCTCCCTTCTCCGGCGCGCCGAGACCAGGTCTACCGGCCGGGCCGCCGGCCGGCCGGCGGCATCCGCCTGCGCCGGCGGGAGCGCTGCAGCCCTCGCGCGGGTGAACAGGTCTCCTTCTCCGGGCGCCGAGACCAGGTCACCTGCCCGGGCCGCGGCCGGCCGCGGATCCGCCTGCGCCGCGGGAGGGCGCTGCACGCCTCGAGCCGGGTGAACAGGTCTACCCTTCTCGGCGGCCGGAGACCAGGTCTCCTGGCCCGGCGCGCCTGCCGGCGGCATCCGTGCCGCCGGCGGAGGGCCTGCAGCGCCTCGGCGCCGGGGTGAACAGGTCTACCCTTCTCCGGGCGGCCGCTGAGACCAGGCCCACCTGCCTGGGCCGGCCGCCGCAGCATCCGCCTGCCGCCGGGAGGGCGCTGCAGCGCCCCGGCGCCGGGTGAACAGGTCTACCTTCTCCGGCTGGCCGGAGACCAGGTCTACCGCCCGGGCCGGCCGCCGGCCGGCGGATCCGCCTGCCCGGCGGAGGGCGCTGCAGCGGCCTCGGCGCCGGGGAACAGGTCATCCTTCTCCGGGCGGCCGGAGACCAGGTCTACCCGGCCTGGGCCGGCCGCCGGCGGCATCCGCCTGCGCCGCGGGAGGGGCTGCAGCGCCTCGGCGCGGGTGAACAGGTCTCACTTCTCCGGGCGGCCGCCGAGCCGCGGGGAGGGCGCTGCAGCGTCCTCGGCGCCGGGGTGAACAGGTCTACCCTTCTCCGGGCGGCCGGAGACCAGGTCTACCCGGCCCGGGGCCGGCCGGGCCGGCCGGCGGCATCCGCCTGCCGCCGCGGGGAGGGCGCTGCAGCGGCCTCGGCGCCGGGTGAACAGGTCTACCCTTCTCCGGGCGGCCGCGGAGACCAGGTCTACCCGGCCTGGGGCCGCCGGCCGGCGGCGGCATCCGCCTGCCGCCGGCGGGAGGGCGCTGCAGCGGTCCTCGGCGCCGGGTGAACAGGTCTACCTTCTCCGGGCGGCCGCTGAGACCAGGTCTACCTGCAGGCCCCGCGCCGCCGCGGCACTGGCGCGGGGCGCTGAGCTCTCGCGGACGCGCGCGCGACAGCCGCCGCCGCCGCGGCGATCGCGGCGGAGCAGCCCGGCCGGGTGAACAGGTCAACCTTCTCCGGGCCGGACCAGGTCTACCGCCGGCCGGCCGGCCGGCCGCGGATCCGCCGCGCCGGCGGGAGGCGCTGCAGCGCCCGGCCCGGGTGAACAGGACCTTCTCCGGCGGCCGAGACCAGGTCACCGCCGGGCCGCGCCGGCGCGATCCGCCTGCGCCGGCGGGAGGGCTGCAGCGCCTCGGCGCCGGGTGACAGGTCTCCCGCTCCGCCGGAGACCGGCTACCGCCGGCGGCGCGGCGCGCATCCGCCTTGCCGGCGGGAGGCTCAGCGCCTCGCGCCGGGTGAACAGGTCTACCCTTCTCCGGGCGCCCGGAGACCAGGTCTCCCGCCGGGCGGCCGGCGCCGCGCATCCGCCTCTGCTGGCGGGGAGGCGCTGCGCCCGGCCGGGACGGTCACCTCTCGGCGCCCGAGACCAGGCTACCGCCGGCGCCGCGCGGATCGCCTGCGCCGCGGAGGCGCTGCAGCCCTCGGCGCGGGTGAACAGGTCTACCTCCGGGCGGCCGGAGACCAGGTCACCCGCCCGGGCGCCGGCCGCGCATCCGCCTGCCGCCGGCGGGGGCACTGCAGCGCCTGGCGCCGGGTGAACAGGTCCCTTCTCCGGCGGCCGGAGACCAGGTCTACCGGCTCGGGCCGGCCGGCCGCGGCGGCATCCGCCTTCGCCGGCGGGAGGCGCTGCAGCTCCTCGGCGCCGGGTGAACAGGTCTACCCTTCTCGGGCGCCGAGACCAGGTCTCCCGGCCCGGCCGGCCGGCCGGCCGCGGCATCCGCCTGCCGCCGGCGGAGGCGCTGCAGCGCCCTGGGCCGGTGAACAGGTCTACCCTTCTCGGGCGGCCGCTGAGACCAGGTCCGCCCGGGGCCGGCCGCCGGCCGCGGCATCCGCCTGCGCCGGCGAGGGCGCTGCAGCGCCTCGCGGAGGTGAACAGGTCACCCTTCTCCGGGCGCGCCGGAACAGGTCTACCCGGCTCCGGGCCGGCCTGCCGGCGGCGATCCGCCTGCCGCCGGCGAGGCGCTGCAGCGCCTCGGGCCGGGGTGAACAGGCTACCTTCTCCGGGCGCGCCGAGACCAGGTCTACCGGCCCGGGCCGGCGGCCGCCGGCGCATCCGCCTCGCGCGGGGAGGCGCTGCAGCGCCCTCGCGCCGGGTGAACAGTCTCTCGGGCGCCGGGCCAGGTCTCCCGGCCGGGCCGGCCGGCCGCCGCATCCGCCTGCCGGCGGAGGCGCTGCAGCCCTCGGCGCCGGGGGGTCTACCTTCTCGGCGCCCGAGACCAGTCTACCGCCCCGGGCCGGCGCCGGCCGGCGATCCGCCTGCGGCGGAGGCGCTGCAGCGCCTGGCGCCGGGAAACCCAGGTCTACCTCTCCGGGCGGCCGCCGAGAGACCAGGGCGCTGCAGCGCCCTCGGCGCCGGGTGAACAGGTCTACCCTTCTCCGGGCGGCCGCCGGAGACCAGGTATACTCCGGCTCTGGGGCCGGGCGGCCGGCCGGCGGCATCCGCTTCCGCCGGCGGGAGGCGCTGCAGCGTCCCGGCGCCAGGCTGAACAGGTCTACCCTTCTCCGGGGCGGTCGCCAGAGACCAGGTCTACCCGGCTCTGGGGCCAGCCGGCCGGCGGCGGCATCCGCCTGTCGCCGGCGGGGAGTGCGCTGCAGCGTCCCTGGCACCGTGGTGAACAGGTCTACCCTTCTCCGGCGGCCGCCGGAGACCACGTCTACCCGGCTCTGGGGGCGGCCGGCCGGCCGGCGGCATCCGCCTGCCGCCGGCGGGGAGGGCGCTGCAGCGGCACTCGGCGCCGGGTGAACAGGTCTACCCGTCTCCGGGCGGCCGGAGACCAGGTCTACCCGGCTCCGGGGCCGGCCGGCCGGCCAGCGGCATCCGCCTGCGGCCGGCGGGGAGGCGCTGCAGCGTCCCTCGGCGCCGGGTGAACAGGTCTACCCTTCTACGGGGCGGCCGCAGGAGACCAGGTCTGCCCGCCGGGCCGGCCGGCCGGCCGGCGGCATCCGCCTGTCGCCGGGCGGGAGGGCGCTGGCGGCTCCCCGGCGCCACGGTGAACAGGTCTACGCTTTTCGGGCGGCCGGAGACCAGGCCCACCCGGCCCGGGCTGGCCGGCCGGCCGCCGGCATCCGCCTTTTGCCGCCGGGAGGGCGCTGCAGCGTCCTCGCGCCGGGGTGAACAGGTCTACCCTTCTCCGGCGGCCGAGACCAGGTATACCTGCCTGGGGCCGGCCGGCCAGCCGACGGCATCCGCCGGCCGCCGCGGGAGGGCGCTGCAGCGGCACCCGGGCGCCAGGGTGAACAGGTCTACCCTTCTCCGGGGCGGCCGCCGGCCGGGCGGCACCTGCCTGCCGCCGGGGGACGGCGCTGCGCCCTCGGCCGGGTGAACAGGTCTACCCTTCTCCGGGCGGCCGGAGACCAGGTCTACCCGGCTCTGGGGCCGGCCGGCCGGCCGGGCGGCATCCGCCTGCCGCCAGCGGGGAGGGCGCTGCAGCGCCTCGGGCGCCGGGGTGAACAGGTCTACCTTTCTCCCGGGCGGCCGAGACCATGTCTACCCGGCCTGGGCCGGCCGGGCCGGTCAGCGGCATCCGCCTGTCGCCGGCGGGAGGGCGCTGCAGCGCCTCTCGGCGACGGGGTGAACAGGTCTACACTGGGCGGCCGGAGACCATGTCTACCCGGCTCGGGCCGCCGGCCGGGCCGGCGGCATCCGCCTGCCGCGGGGAGGGCGCTGCAGCGGCCCTCGGCGCTGGGTGAAAAGGTCTACCTTCTCTGGGGCGGCCGCCGGAGACCAGGTCTACCCGGCCCGGGGGCGGCCGCTCCGCCGGCGGCATCCGCCTGCCGCCGGCGTGGAGGGCGCTGCAGCGACCTCGGCGCTGGGGTGAACAGGTCTACCCTTCTCCGGGCGGCCACCGGAGACCAG
>JAREIS010003523.1:0-12374 GCA_030060385.1 Muscicapa striata striata | reverse complement strand
CAAAAAAAAAAATCCCAAAAAAAAACCCCCTTGCCTTCCCCCCCGCGGGGGGCCCGGGGGGCTGAACCTGCGAACGTGTTACGCCTGACGGCCAGCGCCAGGTTTTTCCCCAAAACCCTTTTTTAAGGAGCCCAGCCCCGAAAGGCCCGGGATTGTCTTAATCGGGGCTCCCCCAAAAAAAGGGGAAATAGCACCTTGGGCTTACCTCCTGGTCGCCGTCAGGCGGGGTCGGGCACGGGTTGATGTTCTCCCCAGAAATCCCCTGGGCCCGGGCGGGGAGGATCACCCAGTGAACCGCCCCAGCCACCCCCGGGGAGTCCCATCTGGGGTCCCAACAAACTGTTGCCCAACCCCAAAAAAACAAAAACCCAACAGGTTATTTTAAGCTTTTTTATTCCGGGGCCCGAGCCCGGGGGACTAGGCCCAAAGTCAGATCTCACCAGTTCCCATTTTTGTAGGTTTTTATACTTTTTTACAAAGTTTTTCTACGAGAAACACCCAAAATTCAAAAACAAACAGATACATAAATCTTGTGGGTAAACCAAAAGTCAAAATTTCATCCCTTGTCTACTCCAAACTGAACCCCCTTAACCCCCCCTTGCTTTTTCCCCACCACCAGAACATTCATTATTCGTTATATTTTAACCTGGCAACCAAAACCTTTAATTATGGCAGCACCTCGAGTGCTGTGTCCAGTTCTGGTCCCCCAATTTAAGAAGGACATAGAGGGGCTGGAGTGTGTCCAGAGAAGTGCAAGAAGTCTGGTGAGGGGTCTGGAATACAAGTCCTGTGAGGAGCGGCTGAGGGAGCTGGAGATGTTTATCCTGGAGAAGAGGAGGCTCAGGGGAGGCCTCATCACTCTCTACAACTCCCTGACAAGAGGGTGCAGCCGGTGGGGGTCGGGTTCTTTTCCAAGGGAACAGTGACAGCATAAGAGAACTCAGTCTTAAAGCTGCAAAAGGCGATGTTTAAGTTGTACATTAGGAAATTTTCTCCACAACAAGTGTGATTGCTAATTGGAATGGCCTGCCCAGGGAGGTGAGTCACTGTCTCTGGAAATTTTTAAGGATAGACTGATTTTGGCACTCAGTGCCATGGTCTGGCACCACCAACAAGGTGGTGTTGGATCACAAGCTGGACTTGATGCTCTGAATGCTCTTTTCCAGCATGGATGATTCTGTGATGATTGTGACACTGCAGGACCCTGGGGGAGCAAGGGGCCATTGTGACACTGCGGGACCTCGTGGAACTGAGAGGACCAGAGTGACACTGTGTACGACATGGCACCACAGAGCCAAGGGGCCACTGTGACACTATGGGGCTACATGGAAGCCAGCAGCCAATTGTGACAGTCTGGGTCCATGTGGAAAGACAGAGGCCACTGTGACACTGGGGGGTAAAAGAATCCAAGGGTCTTTGTGACACCAAGGGGTTCCATGGAACCAAAGGGACATTGTAACACTGGGAGGCCTCATGGAATCATGGAGAGTATTGTGACATTCTAGGGCCTCATAGAACCGTGGTGACACCAAGCACCAAGCTGGGTGTGTGTGAGTGTGGGTCTTCTGGAGTGTAGGAGGGCTCTGCAGAGGGACGTGGACAGGCTGGATCCAGGGCCCAAATCCACCAAGGTGAAGTTTAGCAAGACAAGGTGAAGGGTCCTGCACTTTGGCCAGGAGGGGACAGGAGTGTACAATAGGAAGAAATCTGGATCAGGAAAGAGGAAAGAAAGCACAGGTGAAGCCAAGGAAATGATCAGGGCAGTTTGGGGGTGGCTGCCAGGCAGCCCTTGCTCTGAGCAACAACGTCTGCAGTGGGACAGGAAACTCACAGCTCATGGGAACAAACTTTCTGGCTGACTTCAGAGTCCACGACAAACCTGAGTGGTTTCCCTCCCATCTCCCAGCCCTTGCTGGCCCCAGGGGCTGATGGCATTTGTGCTCACTCAGCTCCATCTCTCCACAGCATCACCATGGCGGTGCAGACGCCTGCTCTATGCAATGCAAACAGGGGCTTCTGAGCCAGTGCTGCCGTGTCTGTGCCTGCAAGGACGCGACACCTGTGTGAGCTGGGGGAGAGGCCAGGGCTGTAGAGGGGGGATGTTGTTGGCAGGTGCATGAGGACACTCTGGGACGCTGCCCTGGGGTGTCCAGTGCAGTGGGGATGGATCAGCCCCTGCTCTGCTGCTCCTTGCCAGGGTCTCCCCTTGCAGGGCCCTTGCAGAGCACCAGCCATGCTGTTTGCCCCCAGCCTGCCCACGGCCAGCCTGGGGCTGCTCACAGGGGTTTTCTCTGCTCAGCATTGGCCTGGCCAAGTGTTCTGGAAAGAGCCTGGCCAAGGAGCCTTGAGCCCCCAGGGCCTGCCCTGAGGCGTCAGTGCTGCCCCAGCAGTGCCCATGGCCTGTCCCTGCTGCAGCCCCGGCACTGCCACCCCCAGGGCTGTGCCCAGCCCCGAGAGCACTCAGGCCCTGCAGCAATACGAGGGGCAGGAGGGCAGCGGGGCAGTGGCACGGGAGCAGCACTGGCAACACCAAGTGCTGCTGCTGCTGGGCACAGCTGCTGTACCAGCACTGATCTGCCCCAGCTCTGCACACAGACATTGCTGCTGCTGCTCCAGAGAAGGGAACAAAAGGGGCATCTCTGGAGAAAGCTTGGCTGGGTAATCCTTTAGTTCCTTTAAAACCATTTGGATCACAGGCCCTCATTGACACAGTCTGTGGCCACAGGTATTGTGTAGAGAAACAAGAAGAGAAATGGCACAAACAATGACTTTTCTTTACTAGAAAAGTAGAACAACGAATATATGCTCCAAGACCAAAACAACAAGAACTATGAAAAATAATATTATCACAAGTGATTTGCATAAATTTGCTAGCCGTTTAATGATCCTGAAACCTTTTAGTCATCAGCGTCCACAGTGCAGCCTTGAGCTCCTGGTTCCTCAGGCTGTAGATGAGGGGATTCAGGGCTGGAGGCACCACCGAGTACAGAACTGACAGGGCCAGATCCAGGGATGGGGAGGAGATGGAGGGGGGCTTCAGGTAGGCAAACACTGCAGAGCTGACAAACAGGGAGACCACAGCCAGGTGAGGGAGGCAGGTGGAAAAGGCTTTGTGCCGTCCCTGCTCAGAGGGGATCCTCAGCACAGCCCTGAAGATCTGCACATAGGAGAAAACAATGAAGACAAAAGAGCCAAGTCCTGAACAAACACTAACAGCAAGAAATCCATGTTCACCGAGGTTGGAGTGTGAGCAGGAGAGCTTGAGGATCTGGGGCACTTCACAGAAGAACTGGCCCAGGGCATTGCCATGGCACAGGGGCAGGGAAAATGTATTGGCTGTGTGCAGCAGAGCATGGAGAAAGCCACTGGCCCAGGCAGCTGCTGCCATGTGGGCACAAGCTCTGCTGCCCAGGAGGGTCCCGTAGTGCAGGGGTTTGCAGATGGACACGTAGCGGTCGTAGCACATGATGGTCAGGATGTAGTACTCTGCTGAAATGAAGAGTAGAAAGAAAAAGAGCTGTGTAGCACATCCTGAGTAGGAGATAGTCCTGGTGTCCCAGAGGGAATTGTGCATGGCTTTGGGCACAGTGGTGCAGATGGAGCCCAGGTCGCTGAGGGCCAGGTGGAGCAGGAAGAAGAACATGGGGGTGTGCAGGTGGTGGCCGCAGGCTACGGCGCTGATGATGAGGCCGTTGGCCAGGAGGGCAGCCAGGGAGATGCCCAGGAAGAGGCAGAAGTGCAGGAGCTGCAGCTGCCGCGTGTGTGCCAATGGCAGCAGGAGGAAGTGGCTGATGGAGCTGCTGTTGGACATTTGATGTCTTGGCATGAGAATCTGTAAGAAAAGCAGTCATGGAAGAGTTTGGTTTGGAGAGGACTGTAAAATTCCCGAGCTAAGAAATTGTTAATCATGGGTGCTATTCTATTCGTGCTTCCAGTTTCAAAGGATATTGTCTTACTCTCACTGGGGAAACTCCTTCCTTTAGTTCTATTACAAACTGCCAGCTTTTGGATTTTCCAGGTATTCCTGTTTCCCATACCCATGGTACTACAGCTTGTTCTATTTCCTGTGGTATTCTGCTGCTTCTACCTCTTTCACTACAAACAATTTAGCAATATTCTCTCAGGAAATTCCAATCTTACCTCTACCCTTTTCAAATATTATCTTTGCTTCTAACATTGACAATAGATCCCTCCGAATAGTGATTCTGGGCTATTTGGCATGTATAAGAATTGATGGTCAAATTCTTTCTCCCAAATTTTATATCTAATGGTCAGAAAAACGCTCGCTCATAACTTGTCCCAAACCCCACATACTTGGATAGTAGAATCACTCAAGGTCCTAGCTTAGTGTTAACAGCTGAATATGATGCTCCTGTATCTACTCTAAATTCTAATGTTTTCCATCCACTTCCATTATTACTTTCAGATCCCTGTCTAGTCAGGATGAATTTTGATAATTCCCCATCATAAAGGCTTGGGCAACACCTTGTGGATTTCCGAGAAGGCACCTGTATTATTCGTCATTCCCTGATTTCCATTCCCACCAGCTATAATTCCCTCAAACCCATTCCTTGTTGAGTGGACACTGCTTTTCCAATGCCCTCTATTTTTACACAAAGCACATTGATCTATCCTAGCTGCATTCTCCTCTCCCTATATTCAATTGGACCCATAAGTCCTCCTGCACCGCTCATTTCCTTACTATTCCTCTTCCCGTCCGATTCCTCGGCCTCCTCTCATATTATTCCCAGCGCTCTGTAACACTGCTAACATGGTTGCCTGTTGTTTCCTGGCCATTTCTTTCTCCTATTATTGTAAACTTTCCACGCAACTTCCAATAGTTTGTCTAAATTCCGAGATCTTCTCCTCCAATTTCTGTAATTTCAAAATTTTCCTTCCTGGGACTGCCCCATAAAAATTAAAGGTAAATACTTTTCCCGATTCCTCAACGTCCAATTAGTGTATCTACGAGCTGTCTCCTTGCCGCTCGAGAAAGGTTGATGGGGACTCATTCTTCTCTGCCTGATCAATAAACTTAAAACCAATTCAGAGTTTTTGGTATTCCATTCCGGATTCCTTCAATAACTCCTGATAAGTTTTTGTCCCCGAGACCCACCTGTCGAGTTGGGATCCCACCGGATCCTCCCTAGGTACTAAATCATTTACTGTACCATCCACAAGCCGCAATCTAATCATCTCCCGGGGCTTTCTCTGTCATAGCTTTAAACACCATTTCCTTTTCAGCAGAATCCATTATTGTGTCTAAAAAACTTGAAAATTTATTCCAGTCCGGATTCTGAGTCTAATTACTATCTTACCACCCGCGCAGTCCGTTCAGGATCCTTCTGTACGCCCGCTGATTGTTTCAAATTTAGCAAATCATTCGGGAAAAGGGAACTTTTATTATGACTCGCCCCTCTCTGCCCATTCCTCACAACGGGAATTAAGAAATGAGCACCCTTTTCTTTTTCTGTTTCTTACCCCCCACCGCCTCTCCATTCTTGTACAAAGGGGGTTCGTGGTATATCTGCAGTTTCTATTTTTGCTTCCCGATCCCCCCCTTTCTCACCTCCGGCACACTTTCCCCAAAAGCCACGTTCCTCCATCGGAGGGGCACTAGGGCTACCAACAAAGAAACATCCTCCTAGGTTCCAAAACCCAACGAGCATTCCTTCTCTTTTCCCAAATTCTGACAACCTTCACAATTCAACTTTAATGTTTTCAAAACCATGATCCCACATTCCTTTTGCCACTCCGGTTTACCTTTCAAATAAAAAAAGAGATCCAGGTACGGTATTTCATCCCATTTTTCATTACTTTGCAGAAAATGCATCAAAGGTGTAATTATTTCAGAATTCAGTGTACCATTCCTGGGCCATTGCATACCATCGGGTTCATATAAAGGCCACACATTATTACAAAAATAATAAACAACTTCTTTTTACTTAGCTCTTGACAAAAATTCCCTTCATTCCAATGCTGTAATATAACCCAAAGGTGAACCTCCGGCACTTATTCCAGAACAGTTTTAAAGGTTTTTAAAAAGGCATCATTACACACGTAGACACACACACAAAAAAAACACATACAACAAAACCACAACAAATACCAACAGAAACCTTTGCCTCTTTCCCATCGCCGCGGGTGGAAAGTGCTAAACCCTGGGGAATGCTGTTACGCTCTGACGGCCAGCGCCTGGCTTTTCCCAAAACCCTTTTTAAGGACGCTGTTTAGCCTCCGTAATTCGAGTCCTGTCTTAACGCCAGGCTACCCAAATAAAGGGGATAAAGCCCCTTGGGCCCACCTCCTGGTGGGCCCGGCCAAGGGTGGGGCACGATTTGGGGATGTTCTCCCCAGAAATCACCTGGAGCCGGCGTGGAGTGGATCACACGTGAACCGCCCCAGCTACCCCCCCGGAGTCCCATCGGGGCCGCCAACAAACTGTGCCTGATTTTCCCAAAAAAACACAAACTAACAGAGAGTTTATGGTGCTTTATTCCGGGGCCCTGAGACCCGGCCCAGTGTCCCAAAGTCAGATCTCCCCGTTCCTTTTTTGATAGGTTTTATAGTTTCTCTACAAAGTTTTTCCCCACATGCAGAAACACCCACACTTCAAGACAATACAGATGCATAAATTTTTGTAGATATTATTTTTAAAAAGTCATAAATCCTACATGCTTGTCTACTCCAAACTGTAGGCTCCCCTCCTTTAATCCCCCTTGCTTGTCACCACCAGAACATTCATCATTCGTTTTATTTTAACCTGGCATTAGTAAATTTTTAATTATATTGTAATTCTCAGTACATTCCCAGGCCTTTTTTCCCCAGGGCCTGCTCGTGAACTGCTGCCTCCTAAGCCTTAGCATAACTACTACTACTTATAATTCTAATACATTTCATAGTACTTTACAGATTCGGATCAGGATCCCGGGCGCGTGTCGCCCCTTGGCAGCCCCGGGCGCACCACCGCCCGCCTGCCGCCGCCGCGGCCGGGAGGTGGAGCGGAGGTCCGGTGCTGGGACCCAAGATGGTGAACTATGCCTGGGCGGGGGCGAAGCCAGAGGAAACTCTGGTGGAGGTCCGGAGGTCCTGACGTGAAAATCGGTCGTCCGACCCGGGTCTAGGGGGGGAAGACTACGAACCATCTAGCGGGTTTCCCTCCGTTTCAGGATAGCGGCACTCACGGGCAGTTTTACCCTGCAGTTAATGATTAGAGGTTTTGGGCCAAAACGATCTCAACCTATTCTCAAACTTTCAATGGTAAGGGCTCGCTGGCGTGGAGCCGTGCCGTGGAATGCGAGTGCTCAGTGGCCACTTTTGGTAAGCAGAGAACTGGCGCTGCAGGATGAACCACCAAGGCGCCCGTGCCGCCCCATCATCAGAGCCAGAAAAGGTGTTATTGATCAGAAGCAGGACGGGGGCCATGGAAGTCGGAATCATAAGGTGGAACAAACTCACCTAATCAACTAGCCCTGAAAATGGATGGCGTTTGGGCCGGGCCCATCCCCGGCCGTCGCCGGTAGTGCGATGACTCAGTGGGGCTAGGCTGCGCAGCAGGAGAGGGCGCCATGTGAGCCGCCTGCGTGGCCTGGTGGAGCGCCGCAGGTGCAGATCTTGGTGGTAGTAGCAAATATTCAAACGAGAGCTTTGAAGGCCGAAGTGGAGCAGGGTTCCATGTGAACAGCAGTTGAACATGGGCCGTCGGCCCTCCCAGGCGAGCCGCCCAAAAGGGCGGGCGATGCCTGTGCCTCAGCCGATCGGGGGGAGTCGGCCCGATCCTAACTTAGGGGGAGACGGGCCCCCGGAGGCCCCCTGGGTGACGAACCACCCCGGAGAAGGCGGGGACCCCCGGGAGATTTTTTTTTCAAAAGGGGCCGGGCCCCCTGGAATGGGTTCCCCCGAGAGGGGGGCCTGCGCCTTGGAAAGCGCGCGTTCGCGGGCCCGTGAGTTCCCCGGGGGCCCGGGGAAACGGGAGAGGGTGTCTCCGCCGAGCCGCACCTACCCGGGCGGGCATTCTGGTGGTCGGCATGTTGGAACAATGTAGGTGGGTTCGGCAAGCCGATCCGTAACCGGATAAGGATTGGTCAAGGGCTGGGTCGGTTTGGCCAAAGCGGTGGTGGGTCCACACACAAGAGGGGGGACGGATGAGGAAGAAGCTCTCTTGAGTCAGCTGGTGGTGACCTATGCTGGTAGAAAGAACATTAACCAACTCATTATGGAGATATTCCTTTCCAAACTGCAAAGCAAATCAGTGATAAAAGACGCCTTCTGATGGGGATTTCCCTTTCAAGCAAGTTCCCCGGAAGAGGAAGGCGGGGGAAAAGAAGACCTTCCCAGGGTGCTGATTTGCACAGGGACAGGAAGTTCCACTACCGATGCCATCAAGAGAAATTTTGCATATGGACTCAGTAGCTGTCACGAGGTTTGAAAAGATTTTTGGGAGGACAAGATCAGCAAATAGTGGTGAATGAGGTTTAGAGAAATTTTTGTCCTGAGGGCCTGCCGGGATGTAAAATCTTCCAGTGGCCAAACCGAGAGGAGGCAGAAAGACCAAGTCAACAACTAACTGGATGCAAAAAGGGCAAAGAGAAAGGGAAATATCTTCAACAGAGGCTGCCATTTGCACAGAGGAGATTTAAAAAGAATTTTGGGATAACACCTTGCCCCCCAGTGCCAAATACCATCCGCATTGTCCACTGCTTTTAAAGGTAGATGGAAACGTTGGTTTTTGGCGAATCCTTCCCAACCACGGGAAAGGGGATAACACCGCCTTCAAGCCCTGATTAGGGAAAAAAGAAATTGAAAAGAACTTGAAAGAGACGACTCTGCCTGGCCAGAGGGGATTACTGGGGGTCAGCTTGAAAAAGACCAAAGTTTTCTCCAGGATTGTGACGGCGAGACTGGTGCGGGCTTGTCCTATTAACCCCAGGCAGTGGATTATCATAAGTGCCGGATGTTCTGCTGAGAACCTCAAGCTTGGCTGCAGCTTGTGGTGAGACATGCTAAAAGGGAGACTGCGAACTCGGCCGTTTGTATACGTTGCCTGATACGGCCAACATGTAAATATACACATATGGTTCGAGGCAGAGGGGGTTGACCTCATGATCTGAACTGGTTACTGAGTTGTACAAGAACATCACATACAGGTTGTTTTTGGGAATGGAGAGGACTGACCCCACAAAAATCTTTGATGTGGGTCAAAATAGGAGACCCGATGTCACTCATATTATTTAATCTTGCTTGATTCCTCTAGAATTCAGACGAATTATTAGCTGTCTCCATCGGGAAGTTTAAGAATTACAGCTATGGCCTTTCGTGACGATATCGGTATTGTTATGACTTTTGGATGGAAATGTGGGTGTCATCAAGATTTACATTTTTTGGGGGATTCACAGGTCTCCAGACAAAGGGGGGAGTAAAGCAAGTATGGCTTTACATCAAGAAGCCAACTAAAGATTCAGATACCATCAATACTGTCCAGCTTGGACTATTAAAGGTTCCCTCCCTCACATGATTGACCTAGGAATTGGGAGAAATACCTTGGTATACCGCTATCCCTGACCGCTTTGCTGGATTCAGGTCTGATGTGCAAGTTAGAGGATTGGCTCCATCGACTGGGGATGCACCACTCTCAAACCTCTAGAAAGTCGATATCGAGGACTTATACTATCTAGATTTGTATATTCATTGTACTACACCGAATGCAGCGGTACTGGGAAGTCTCTTTGACTTGATTATTAGAATGAAGTCACATGGCTTCACCTCCTCCGAGCACGGATGATCTGTATCTTGATAAGTGATGTGGTCTAGGTATTATCAGTTATCGCGCTGTTCCGCTAGTATATGCTAAGCATCAGCATAGGTTAGCCTGTAGCCTTGATGAGACTTTATATCATTTCATGGGAGAACATCTGGAATTATTATACAAAGTTGTGGGTACGTATTGGTGGTGATATGAAGGAGTCCATCCTGATAATTTGGGATCCATTCAGCTTGAGGTGTTAATGTTGAAGGGAGGTGAAGGGTTTGTCAGAATGGGAGGCTCTGCTCAAAATCCGCTACCCAAGACCTCGTGATTTGAGTGAGTAATTTAATAGATGAACACTGGTTGCCTAGGGCCATGGTATTGAGAATTTTGAGAATGACACCATACCAGTAACCAATGCATAATTCGAAGGAGAGAGGCATTCTTCATGAAACATACAGTACATAACCATAAATGTCTACTCCCACACGAGAGTTCCTGGCCAGGGGTGGTGGTAAGATGTCTGTGTAACATCTTGCAAAAGCCAGGATGCTGATTATGAAACAACAGAGCTCATGGCAATCACCGGGAGCTGCCCAATCACCAAGGAGGCCAGATTAAACGGCATAATTCTGATTTAGGACTTTAGCAATGTAGTTTTCAAGAGAGCGTTGGTCGGGTGTTTCAGGAACTGCCGCCACATGGATGAGAACAAGGAATTGTTAAACCGATTTACTTTTGTTGGCGGGAAACAAGGCACTGCGCTTCACGTGATTTTGGTAGATATATACACAAATCTTCTTTGAAAGAGCTGCTGTCAGGTGTTAAGAAATATCATGTCAATTATCAATCAGATTGAATAACGGTGAGAGATTGAGTTCAGGCTTTCCTCAAAGGGGGAAATGGTATGAGAAGAACTCTGAGTTGTTAACGCCCTATCTCTGCAAACACAGTTAGGAAGACTGCCCGGGCCCTGTATCCAGAGCGCTCACTCGCTGGATATTGTGCATAGATGGCCACAAAGCACGGCCTGTTGTACCTTTTCAATAAACTTGTCGGCCTCTTCCCTGCCACGTGACCTGACAGTGGAATTGGTTTTGGGTGGAGGGTTCATCCGCCTAATCGTCAATGACCACGCTGATCCTTCAGGGGGCCCTTCCATCAGTGAAGCAGAATTCACCGCTTGATCATTCCCCCCCCGGTGGAATGGAGCGGGACTGCCGTGAGACAGGCGTTTTCCCCTACTGAGATGGTTGTTGAATAGTAACCTGCTCAGTACGAGGAACCGGGCCGCCCTGGGCGGGGCGGCGGGCCTTCCGGTAAATTTGGGCAAACGAACCCCAAAGAACCGCGGGCGCCCGGGGGCCAAGGAGGCCGAGCCGCCCTGCCTGCCCGCGGGCGGGCGGGCGAGCGCCCCGGTGGGACCAGGGGCGGCGATGCGGCCCCTTTTCCATCGGATCGTCCCGGCCAATAATTTGGGACCTCTTGGGCAGGTTTCGTGGCAGAGCAGCTCACCCCTTCACATTAGAACACCCTGCTTTGTCGCCGGGAACAAACCGAACCGAACGCCGGCGGCGGCCCCAAAAAGTGGGGGGCTTCCTCCCCCCTTTCCTCCTCCTCTCGGGCCTTTGGGCCCCGGGGCCTAGGTCGTGCGCCTGGGCGCCGGGCCCGGGGCCTTTCCCCCGCCGGGTCGCAGGCCCATACGCGGAGTCTGGGGCCGGGCACCGAGCAGGCTGCAGCCGCCGCGGGCGGCTGGGTGCAGGCCTTCCCAGAGGAGAGGCCCGGCCGCTGCTTGGCTCGCTCGCTGGTCCCAGGCTCCGGACAGCGGACGGGACGGCTGGCAGCCTGCGGCGCGCTCGGGGAGAGGTTTCCTCGTCCGCAGCGCTGCGGTGGGGGAACGCTTCCAGCCGCCTCCGTGGCAGAAGGTAGACTGAGGCTCTCGTGCCCTGGCGGGCAGGCAGCGCGGGCGCCGCCATGGCGCGGCCCCAGCCATGGGCGGCGGGCTGGGAGAGCGAGAGGAGCGCCGCGGTGTCCCGCCCGGTGTGCCTTTCCCGTGACAGGCAGGTGCCAGGAAGAGCAGACCTTCTCGGCTGGACTTGGCCGCATCGGCGGCCGGCCTGCGGGAGACCTGTGCCTCGGCCGGACTTAGCCTCTGGCGGCCGGCCTCGGGGACTTGCCCTCGGCCGGACTTAGCCTCTGGCGGCTGCGCGCTGCGCGGTAGACCTGTTGCCCTCGCCGGACTTAGCCTCTGGCGGCGGCGGCGGGTAGACCGTTGCCCTCGAGCCGGACTTAGCCTGGCGGCCGGCGCGGAGCTGTGCCTCGGCCGGGCGGGCTGGGGGCCCGGGCCCGGGCGGCAGACTGTTGCCTCGCCGGCCGCGGGACGCGTAGCGCCTCCCGCCGGCGCAGGGGATGCCGCGCCGGCCGGGCCCGGAGCCGGTAGACTGGTCTCCGCGCGCCGACGGGAGACCGTCACCTCGGCCGAGGACGCGCAGCGCCTGTCGCCGGCGAGGCGGATGCCGCCGGCGGCGGACCGGCCGAGCGGTGAGACCTGGTCTCCGGGCCGCCCGAGAAGGGTAGGGGGGGGGGGGGGGGGGGCCGGCCGCCCCGAGCCGGGAGAGGCCCCGGGGCC
>JAREIS010003515.1:0-11937 GCA_030060385.1 Muscicapa striata striata | reverse complement strand
TTGGGCTGTGAGAACAACTCTTTTGGGGTTCGCACAATTTAAAGCTTTAATTTTTGGGTCAGCAATCGGTGTGCGGGGAGGTGGAGGCTTGTCCGGCGCTGTCGCGATGGCGGCGCTGTCGCGATGCGGGCGCTGAGGGCGCTGCGGCCCCGCAGGCTCCTGGCGGTGGCGGCGGCGGCGGCGGCGGCCGGGGCGTCCGGCGGGGCCGGGGGCTGAGCCCGGACACGATGAGCCCCGCGATCGCCGCGGGGAGTGCGCGGTGCGCGGCCCCAGCGTCACCCGCGCCCCGGAGATGGAGCAGGAGCTGCGCAAGGTACCGGGAAAAAGCCAAACCCGGCCCGGAATTACCGGGGATAACGGGGATAACGGAGCGGGGGAGCGGGGACAGCGCGGGTCGGAGCGGGAGAGTGCGGGGGGGAACCGGGAAACGATCCCGAGCTGGGACAGGTCACGGGAACCGGGAAAAGCGATCCCGAGCTGGGAACGGTCGGCGGGAACCGGGACAACTTGTCCTGGACCCCTCGCTGTCCCCTCGCTGTCCCCTGGCTGTCCCCTCGTGTCCCCTGGCTGTCCCCTCTCTGTCCCCGCTGTCCCCGCAGGTGGCCGCGCTCTGTCTGGGGGATTTTGGGGTTCAGGATTTGGGGTAATTCAGAGTTTGGGATTTGGGGGTTCAGGGGTTGGGGGTTGGGGGCTCCTGCGGGCTGAGAGCTCCGGGGGGTCCCGAGGGCACTGGGAGCACTGGGATGGGGCACTGGGAGTTACTGGGAGCCAACTGGGATCTACTGGGAATGAACTGGGAGCTACTGGGAATGAACAGGGAGTTAGTGGGATGTACTGGGAGTTCCTGGGAGTTACCGGGAATGAACTGGGAGTGAACTGGGAGTTACTGGGAGTTCCTGGGAGTTACCGGGAATGAACTGGGAGGGAACTGGGAGTTACTGGGAATAACTGGGAGTGAACTGGGAGTTACTGGGAGTAACTGGGAATGAAGTGGAAGTTACTGGGAGTGAACTGGGAGTTACTGGGAGTTTCTGAGGGATTTCTGGGAGTGAACTGGGAGTTACTGGGAGTTTCTGAGGGATTTCTGGGAGTGAACTGGGAGTTACTGGGAGTTGCTGGGAATGAACTGGGAGTCACTGGGAGTCACTGGGAGTCACTGGCAGCCACCAGGGGGCGCTACTCCCTTCCCATGATGCCCCGCGGCCGCCTCACGGGAAGGCGGATGTTCCTTTTCCCGCCTCACGGGAAGGGGGCGTGGCTTTACCCGCACTGACCAATAGGAGCGGCCAAAAAAAAAAAAAAAATCTCACAAATTTTTCAAAAAATCCACCAAAAAAAAAATCACAAAAATTTACCCAAAATCCCAAAAATCCTCCAAAATTTCTTCAAAAAAATCTCAAAAATTCACCAAAAAATGCCTGAAAAATTCCCTAAAAAAATCCATAAAATTTCCCCCAAATTCTCCAAAAATCCCCCCAAAGTTCACCCCAAAAACCAAAAAATTCACCCCAAAAAATCTGATAAAAATCTCAAAAAATCCTCTAAAAATAAAAAAATCACAAAAAATTCCCCCCAAAAAATCCCCAAAATTCACCCAAATATCCCCAAAAATCGCCCAATTTTCCTTTTTTTCCCCAAAATTCAAATTTCCCCCAAATTTTCAATCCACCCAAATTTTGGGAATTTCAGGAATTTTTGTGGAAATTTTTTGAATTTTTCTGAGAATTTCTTGAATTTTTTTATGGGAATTTTTTTTTTTTTTCTTAGAAATTCCCAAAAATTCCCCCCAAAATTCCAAATTTAATTTTTTTAAAAATTTCTCATTCCCAAAATCACAAAAATCCAAAGAAAATTCCCAAATTTTTTGTGGGAATTCCCTAAATTTTTATAGAAATTTCTTTTATTTTTGCAGAAATTTCTTGAATTTTTATGGGAATTTTTTTGGTTTTTTTTTGGGGGAAATTCCCAAAAATTCCCCCCCAAAAATTCCCAATTCCTATTTTTTTGGGAATTTCTCATTCCCAAAATTTCAGAAATCCAAGGAAAATTCCCTTTTTTTTGGGGAATTCCATGGATTTTTTTTTTTTTTTTGTATTTTCTGTATTTTTGTGGGAATTTCTTGAACTTTTTGTGAGAATTCCCAAAAATTCCCAATTTTATTTATTTTTTAAAATTTCTCAACATTCCCACAATTGCAGAAATCCAAGGAAAATTCCTAATTTTTTTGTTTAATTCCATGTTTTGTTTTTTTTTTAAATATTCTGGATTTTTGTGAAAATTTCTTGAATTTTTGTGAATTTTTTTTTTTTTTGAAAATTCCCAAATATTCCCATAAAAATTCCCAATTCTTTTAAAGTTTCTTATTCCCACAATTGCAAAAATCCAACGAAAATTCCCATTTATTTTTTTTTTTAATTCCATCTTTTTTTTTTTTTTTTTTTTTAATTTTCTGGATTTTTGTAAAAAATTCTTGAATTTTTGTGAGAATTTTTAAATTTTATTTTTGTGAAAATTCCCAATAATTTCCATAAAAATTCCCATTATTTTTTTTTAATTTCTTATTCCCAAAATTGCAAAAATCCAAGGAAAATCCCCAAATTTTTGGGGGAATTCCCTGAATTTTTATAAGAATTTTCTTTATTTTTGCAGGAATTTCTTGATTTTTTTTTTTTTTTTTTTTTATTTTTGTGGAAATTCCCAAAAATTCCCCTCAAAATTCTCAATTTAATTTTTTTTTTTTTTTTTTTTTAATTTCTGATTCCCAGAACTTCAGAAATCCAAAGAAAAATGTGGGAATTTGGGGAATTCTGCTGAGCTGGCAGCGACCTGCAACAGACTGGGAGAGGTGCTGGCAACACATGGTGAGATCCAAACTGGGATGGACTGGGAGGGACTGGGATGGACTGGGATGGACTGGGATGGGATGGGACTGGGATGGGACTGGGATGGACTGGGATGGGATTGGGATGGACTGGGATGGACTGGGATGGACTGGGATGGATGGGATGGACTGGGATGGGGGATGGACTGGGATGGATGGGGATGGACTGGGATGGACTGGGATGGGATGGACTGGGAATGAACTGGGAAATGGGAACTGGGCAATGGGGTCGGTCCCAGGAGGCTCTGGAGCAGCACAGGGAGGAGCTGGAAATTCTGGGATGTTCTGGGATTTTGTGGGAATTCCTTGGATTTTGATTGGAATTTGTTTGATTTTAATTTCTTAAATTTTTAGGAATTTATTTTGGGAATTTCCTGATTTTTTTTTTTTTTTTTTAATTTTTATGGAATTCCTTGGATTTTTTTGGGGATTTTTTTTTACTTTGTGGGAGTTTTTGTCTGAATTTTTGAATTTTCTGATAATTTTAGTGGGATTTTTTGAATTTTTCTGGGAATTTCTGAAAATTTGTGGAAATTTTTCTGGGAATTTCTTGGATTTTGTGGGAGTTTTTTTATTAATCTTCTGTTGTTTTTTTTTTTTTTTTTTAATTTTTGTGAATTTTTGGGAATTTCCAGTAAATTTTCTGGGATTTTTTTTTGGCAGAATTTCCAGGAATGTTTTTTTTTCTGTTTTTGGAATTTCTTGATTTTTGTGATAATTTGAATTTTTGTGGAATTTTTTTTTATGGAAATGTGTTAATTTTTTTAATTTTTTTTTTTTTTTTTTTTTGTTGGAATTTCCTGCAAATTTTTTTAAATTATTTTAAATCCCTCAGATTTTTGTGGCAATTCCTGAATTTTACTGGGAATTTTACTGAGAATCTTTGATTTTTGCCCCTTTTTTCATTTTAATGTGAATTTTGCTGCGAATTTCTTCAAATTTTATGGGAATGTCTTAGGTTTTTTTGTAGCAATTTCTGGGATTGTTTAGGCTTGCCCTAAAATGGGATTTTCCCTTCCCAGGTGGGTCCCAGGAGGCTCTGGAGGAGCCCAGGGAGGAGCTGCAGGTTCTGGAACATTCTGGGCACCCCCTGGGCTGGGCTGCTGCCCACAGGAAAATTGGGGAGCGCTGGCAGAGCTGCACAGGTTCTCCCAGGCCCTGCAGGTGAGAAAATGGGAATTTGGGGCAATTTAGGAACCAAAAATCCCCCAAAATACCCTATAAATATCCCAAAATCCCCAAAAGATTCTCCAAAAATCCCCCAAAATTCTCTGAAAATAAAAACACTCCAAAAAATCTCAAAACGCCCCAAAGTTCCCCAAAATCTCAAAAAATCCCCAAAATCCCCCAAAAATTCCAAAAATTGACCCAAAAATCCTCCAAAATATCTCCAAAAATCCTCCAAAATCCCCCAAAATCCCCCAAAATCCCTTAAAATCCCCAAAACAACCCCAAAATTCCCCAAAATTCCTAAAATTAAAGAAAAAAATCTCAGAAAATCTCAAATAACACCCCCAAAATTCTCAAAAGTCTCCAAAAACTCCCCAAAAATCCCCCAAAAATTCCCCAGGCCCTGCAGGTGAGGGAAAATGAATTTGGGGAAATTTAGGAACCAAAATTTCAAATTCCCTAAAAATATCCCATAAAATCCCCAAAGATTCTCCAAAAATCCCCCAAAACCCCTAAAAAAATCCTTCCAAAAGTTGGGATTGATGTATGGAATTCTGGGATTGGATTTGGGAATTTCATTGATTTTGGGAATTTTGGGCAATTGGGATGTTGGGAATGGGTTTGGGAGGGAAATGGGAAAATCAAGGAGTGCCTGGCAGAGCTGCAGATTCCCCAGGCCCTGCAGGTGAGAAAATGGGAATTTGGGCAATTTAGAACCAGAAATCCAAAATATCCCAAAATATCCTATAAAATCCCCAAAATTCCCTAAACAATTATTAAAAATCTCCATAAAACCTCAAAATTCCCCAAAATCTCAAAATTCACAAATCAAAATCCCAAAATCCAATCCCAAATAAAATACAAAAATGCCTAAAATCTCAAAAATCTCCAAAATCTCACCAAAAATCTCAAAATTCTCAAAGTCCTGAGGAAAATGAATTTCAAAATCTAAACCAAAAATTCTAAAATTCTCAAAAAATCTCAAAAATCTCAAAATTCTAAACAATTAAAAAATCCAAGCAGCAGCGAGCCTGGGCCACCATTGGCAGAACCTTCCTGTTCATGGCTGAGGAATGTCCAGAAGTCCAGGAATTCCCAGAATTCCCAGAATTGTCCCAAGGAGCTGCTGGAATTTGGGAGAATCCCCCGGATTTGGGAGAAGCTCCGGCGGCGCTGGGCCGGGCGCTCCAGGCCTTCAGGACCAGCCTGGGGATTGTGGAGACACAGCTGGAAGGTAGGGGGGGAATTTGGAAACTTGGGAATTTTGGGAAATTTTCTGGAATTTTTGGGGATTTTTTTGGAATTTTTGGGATTTTTTTTTGAATTTTGGGGATTTTTTTGAGATTTTTTTGGATTTTTTTTTTAATTTTTGGAGAATTTTTTGGGGGATTTTTTTTTATTTTTTGGGGGATTTTTTGGGAATTTTTTGGGGATGTTTTTGGGGGATTTGGGAAATTTTTTCAGATTTTTTTTTTAATATTCTAGGATTTTTTGGGAATTTTTAGGATTTTTTGGGATTTTTTGGGGGATTTTTTGGGAATGTTTTGGGAATTTTTTGGGACTTTTTGAGGGGGATTTGAAGGATTTTTTTGGGATTTTTTGGAGATTGTTTGGGCTGGCTGGGCTTCAGGAGCTGAGGCAGGCACTCGCAGCTCTCCTGCCTCCCCTCCCTGAGCTCTTTGGGCCAGGCCTTTGGCCTCTGGGATCTGCGGCAGCAGGGGGGGGTTGCAGTGCCAGGGCCCTGTTGGTTCCCAGCACAGCCTTGGCATTCATGGCCTCACAGCACAGCCTTGTCTCCCACACAGGCCAGAGAAATGTGCCCTCTGTCTCAAAGCCCTGTGGAGCTGCTGGGTGGTGGAGATGGAGAGGTGGTTGGCATGACCCTCCGCACGGTCAGGAATGTGCTCCAGGGCCAAGACATGCTGACATCCAGCAGCAGCGCCCCAAAGCTGCCAAGGCACTCCTGGTGCTCTTTGACAGCGTAAGGCTCTGTGTCCTCAGCCATGGGCACTGGATGCTATTCAGAAACACTGTGCCATGGGGATTGTTTGGGCCATTGGTCAGGGAGGTTGGAATAGTTGGTGCTGAGGTTTTTTCCTTTCCTCCAGGACAACAGCCATGTGCAGCTGCTCTCCCTGACCTCTTCTGCAAGGTGATGGAATTGGTAGTAGAGGAGGGAAAAAGCCCTTTAAGTCAACTGTGTGCCAGAGTCTACCCTCACTTTTATTGCACTGCCTTGATGAAAATCAGCGTGTGGCTGAGGTGAGGACTCGTGGGCTGCTGGTGTTTCCTGAGAGGGGGCTCGGCTGCCTCCTGCCCTGGTGCCTGGCGGGCTGCAGCCTCCTAGAAATTTAGGTATACCTGAATTTGGTAAGGAGCTATGCCATAATTAACTAAGAAATACTTTGATTCTGTATTTTAGCTGTGTTTTAGCATTTAATTTTGTATCAATGCAGCAAAGTAGAGAGCCTTCTGCTGCCCTGAGCCCAGAGAGCAGGGCAGCGTTTGCTGATGGTTGGAGCCGTTCCTAAGGATCCTGTCGGGCAGCCTGAGACACTTGGGGCGAGGGTTTCCTTCCAACCTGGGCCACTTTGGGTGGGCTGGAGGCAGCCCCAGGGCCCTTGGTGACACGGTGCAGCACGGTCACCATGGCATGGAACAGGGCAGGATGTCACAGGACCCTTTGTGACGTGTGGTTATATAAGAGCCAGCGGTGACAGGGCCACGCCAGAGCGCTCAGAGCACGCGACGGGAAGGACAGGCCAGAGCGGTGCTGTGAGGATTGCCCACACGGCACTGTCGCTTGTGCCTGACCCGAGCCTTGCTGAGTGCTGCTCTTGCAGTGACCTTCTTGCAAGACAGTGTGACTTTTTACCTCTCAGCTTTAGTGAGGCATCTCTGCTAGGTGCCCTCGGGGCCAGACTCTGCCATGGCAGGCAGAGTTCTGAGCCTGTTCAATGTTTTCAGGCGTAAAAAACAAAAGGCCTGAAGTTTCTCCAGCACAACAACCTGGAGAACTGGATCTGTTTCAGTCCATACAAGATGGTGAGTGACACAGCTGGGCCACAGGGCTGATGGCTGCTGCCAGCTTGGCCCCATCCCATCCCATCCCATCCCATCCCATCCCATCCCATCCCCCATCCCATCCCATCCCATCCCATCCCATCCCCCATCCCATCCCACCCACTGTGGACATGGCCAGGGACAGGACAGAAGAGGGGCTGGGCAGACACCCTGCAGCAGCCGTGCTCCATCCCCTGGGGAATCCCGGGCTGTCCCTGCCTGGGAGCAGGGCTGGGCTGTGCCTCCAGGCCCTCCAGCAGCCCCTCAGCTCTGGCTGCGCCGCTCTTGCCAGGAGCAGCCACAGAACAGTCCCAGGAGCAGAAACCTGCCCGTGGCCGCTTCCATGGAACACTGAAGGTACCTGCAGCCATCCCCACCTGGGCTGGGCCTGCTCACTGCTCAGCCCAGCACAGCAATTGAGCATTGCATGGAACTTGCCTCTCTTCCCTGTCCCTTGTTCTCCTGCAGATGTTCCAAAAGCTCCGCAGTCGACGCCAAAAGACGCGCAGCATCGGCACACAGAGCGCAGCCGAGCCTGACTCGGGCTGAGCGAGATCCAGGCAGAGCCTGATGTCAGCCCGGATCCACCCGGCAGAGTGTGACACCTCAACGCTCTTCAGTCTGCAACGGCAACGGAATGCCTGAGCCTGAGCAAGTGGCCATCATTGTACACACCCACAGTGTGGAGACTCGGACACTGCGGTCACTGATAACAACCCCACTGTGATCCACACTCCCACTGAGGACCTTTCTGAGATGGGTGGTGACTCCTTTCAAGAGCAGCAGGTGAGCAGGCTGGAGCCTGCGCTGGAGTGCAGGGCTGCTGGGACTCCCTGCTCTGTCAGCACTCCTGTCACTGGTGTGTTTGTCATTCCAGGCTAGTGAATCCATTGTGGCAGAGACCACTGTGATGGTCCCAAATGATGGTGGCCCAATTGAAGCCATTTCTACCATCCAGACTGTGCCTTACCCTCAGAGGAGCCAGAGGAAGAGCGGTGGGTGTAACATCCCTGTCCTGTCCTGACACAGCCACACGAGTTAAAAATGTTCAACATTCCTTCCAGGACCTGGGAGCTGCTTCTGGTTTATCATGTATCACTTTATATCTTCTTTTCCAGGATTAAAAGCTCAGGTCTCAGATGTTTATTCATTCTTATCTATGTTACAGAGAGTGCTACAGCACTTCAGGCTAACAAGCTAAAAAGGGTGAAATGGTGATGGATCTCTCTCATGAGAAGATTTTTTTTAAGGCCTAACTGTCCAATTAAGAAAACCACCTAAATTATTTTTACTTTTGACCCAATAACCAAACACCTGTGACCTGCAATGTGGCATTTTCCATCCAATCACAAAAGTACCACCTAGGATGAAGAAGAAAGAAACTTCTCCCCTAAAACCTCCATCTTGCTTTATACCTATTACTGTATTCTAAAACCCCAAATTCTTCACAATGTGATATTACACACTTCTATTCAAGCTACACACTAGTGATTCTAGTTCTACCATTCCATTTTGGGAGCCTCCAATGCCTCAGGTCAAAAGCAGAGTTTTCTTGGGGGTGTCAGTGCCTGTCAGCACAGAAAATCCAAACCCCTATGTTTCAGGGGTTCCAACAATGATGCCCATGCTTTTGGAGACAGAGGGTGATTCCAGCCAGTCAGCCTCTTCCTCTTGTGTCTTCTAGATCCTTTGCAGCCCTGGAACAGTGAGTCCAGCATTGGCAGCAAGCAGCTGGAGTCCAGAGTGGACACTGGTGGCTCCAGCACCCCGCAGCACAACGGGGGAGTGAGGCTGCATGACTTTGTCTCTAGGACGGTGAGTGGACAGGCAGGAGGAGCCTGGGAAAGCTTCTCCTTCCACCTGGAAATGTGTGACAAGGGGGGCAGCCAGCTCTGCCAAGGGAGGCTTGGGCTGGACACTGGGGAGAGGTTTAGGTTTGGACACTGGGGAAAGGTTTTTTCTCCCAGAGAGAGGGGTCATGCACTGAACAGCCTCTCCAGGGAATAGGCATGGCTCCAAGGCTGCCAGAGCTCCAGGAATGTTTTGACAATGCTCCCAGGGATGCACAGGGTGGGGTTTTTGGGGTGTCAGTGCAAGGCCAGGAGCTGGAATGATGATCTCTGTGGGAAACAGCATCAGGAAATTGGACTGTTGGTCTCTGTGGGTCTGTTCTAACTCAGGCTATTCCATGGTTACATCTCAGGTCAATGTGAACTGTAGCCCACTTTAACACACTGCACTGACCTCTCTGCTCTGTGTGCTCTGCATCTCCAGGTTATCAAGCCAGAATCATGTGTCCCGTGTGGAAAGAGAGTCAAGTTTGGGAAGATCTCTCTGAAGTGCAGGGTCTGCAGGGTGGTGGCTCACCCCGAGTGCCGGGAGCGCTGCCCTCTGCCCTGCATTCCCACCCTCCCAGGCACTCCAGTCCCCATTGGGGAGGTGAGTCTGTGCTTTGGGGCCCTGAGGGCGATCACCTTGCCTTTGGATGTGATGTTTCTTCATGGGTCCTGAGAAGAGCAACAATTCTTGTTTTCAGACCATAGATCTTGCTGTGAATTCCTGAGAGAGTGTTTTCCATGTCTTAGTGACTGAATCCATCTCTTTTTTTTTTTTGACTTTTAGGGCACTTTGATGGATTTTGTCCCTTCTAGTCGTCCAATGATCCCTTCAATCATCGTGCACTGTGTTAATGAGATCGAGCAACGAGGGCTGCATGAGGTAAGAAGAAAATGAGCTGTGAAACTCATGGGTTTCACATGGGTTGTGGTGCTAGGGAAGCAAAGAGTGAACCCAAATATCCCTTTTTTATGGTGTGGATTGTGCTGCTCACTGGGTGACTCCGGTGGGGAGAGAAAAGGTGGAATAAAATCAGTTGACCTCCTCTGAGCCCAACTTTGTGCCAACAGACAGGCATTTACCGCATCTCTGCGTCTGCCAAGGCTCTGAGGGAGCTGAAAGAGAAGTTCCTTAGATCCAAGAAGGTTCCTTTGCTCAGTAAAGTGGATAATATCCACGCCATCTGCGGCCTCCTCAAGGAGTTCCTGTGGAACCTCAAGGAGCCTCTTCTCACCTTCCGCTTAAACAAGACTTTCATGGAAGCTGCAGGTGAGGAATTGCTGCCTCCAGCTCTTTCCTGAGGCTCAGGAGTTGTGGTTTTGCTGTCAGGTGAGCCAGCAAGGCCTTGGTGCTTTGTGGTGCCTGAATTCTAGTTGGGTAGGATACAAGATTATTGACACAGCTTGAAAAGTTTCTGGTTTCTTTATTTCTCAGGATAGCTGTGGCACTGAGGGGAATATTGCAGCTTCTGGGAGCACATTCTTACAAAAATAAAATCAATAAAAATTAATATTATTTTTTTCTTCTAGAAATCTTAGATGAGGACAAGAGCATCGCTGCTATGTACCAAGCAGTTGGAGAGCTTCCTCAGGCCAATAGGGACACCCTGGCTTTCCTCATGGTCCACCTGCAGAGGTACATTCTGATGGACAGGGGGATGAACCAGCTGATCTCAAAGTGTGGATAGGACAGAGGATTTGTATCACAAGAGAAAGGGTGAAGCTACATTCTTTCTTAATTTCTTTGAATGCAGAGTGGCTCAGAGCCCAGATACCAAAATGGACATCTCCAATTTGGCCAAAGTTTTTGGCCCCACAATTGTTGCCCATGCAGTCCCAGACCCCGACGCCATGACCATCCTGGAGGACACGAAGCGTCAGCCCAAGGTAGGACAAACCTCAGTGGTTTTCTCTCTTCCAGCCCAAACCATTGCACGATTCTGTGGCTCACAGGTGTCTGTGTAGGTCGTGGAACGACTCCTGCTGCTGCCCATGGACTACTGGAGCCAGCTGATGATGGTGGAGCAGGAGAACATGGACCCAGCACATGTGATTGAGAACACCAATGCCTGCTCCACTCCACGGACACCTGAGATGCAAGGTAACCCTGGCTAAAAACAGCAGCCCTCAATCCAAGGTAACCCTGGCTAAAAGCAGCCCTGGGGCGGCAGCGTGCGGCGAGGGCCCGGGCTGAGCCCTGCCCGAGTGGCCGCAGGCTGGCAGCGCCGCGGGCAGGAGCTGTGCCGCTGGGCAGAGCCGTGACACGCCTGTGCTCCCAGGGCTCGCCGGGACACTCCTGAAGGGACAGGAGGAAGAGCTCCAGGTGCTCAGTGAAGGTGAGTGAGGGCAGCGGGCTGGCAGTGGGGCTGCCGGGGGAGCTGCAGTCCCTGCCCCGGCTGCCGAGGGCTTCACGCCCTGTGCGGACGGGCGGTGCCATGGACGGAGCACAGAGAGATTTCCGGATGGCGGCAAGGATTTTTGGTCAGCACCTAGCAGGTGATCCTGTTGGCAGTTCCTCTGTTGGCCATTGCAGGAGCTGGGTGGGACGTCCTTGGCAGGAAGGTCTCCTAGATCTCCTTGGGTTCCTGCAGATGTGGGCCTTGACTGTGATTCTCTTCCTCTCTGTTCCAGCCCTTCATGCCCAAATGAAAATACCAGCCCATCCCTTTTTAACCTCATCGTTACCAGCAAGAGCTGAAGAATTATGTTTCTTTTCAGAATCCGAGAATCAGGATTCCAGTAACAGCGACACTGAAGAGGACACCAAATCAAAACGTTGCTGGAGCTCCAGGCACAGCTGGTGATTGGCACAGCTGAGCCTGTGGAAGCTCGCACGGCTTCAACCCGCTCCCTGCATGCCCATACCTCTCTCCTCCATCCATCAGACTGTTCCCAGCCCCTTTTTTTCCCTGCCACCTCCTTGCTTTGCTTTGCCTTCTATTAATAAATGGTTTGGCTTCTTCACTTTGCCTGCATCTCTGTGGAGCT
>JAREIS010003513.1:0-18490 GCA_030060385.1 Muscicapa striata striata | reverse complement strand
CACTGTGTGCATCTGTGTGCAAACTTGGAGATAAGAAATGCTGACTTAGAAATGCCATGGAATAGGACAGGTATTGCTGAGAGAGAAATGGAGCTAGAAAAAAGTTTCAAAGGATGGCATTGCAAATCAGACTGGATACTTTGGAGAAATAGAATTATGAAAGATGCATTTTCATGGAACCCACCAGGGCTGATTGCAGATGATTGGCTTTAAGGCATCTGACAGCAGGATGTGACAAAAGCTGATAGGCCAAGAAAGGCTTCTCATGAATTGTAATTAGGAAATAGTTGGCTTCTAATTGTGATGGTGTGAATGATAACATCTGTCATGTGGCTGGACAGTGCCCAGGCAGAAAGGGACCTGGGGGCACTGATGGACAGCAGCTGGACATGAGCCAGCAGAGTGCCCTGGTGGCCAAGAAGGCCAATGGCCCCTGGCCTGGATCAGGAATGGTGTGGCCAGCAGGAGCAGGGAGGTCATTCTTGCCCTGGACTCAGCACTGCTGAGGCCACACCTTGAGTGCTGTGTCCAGTTGTGGCCCCTCAGTTTAGGGAGGACGTTGAGACGCTCGAGCGCGTCCAGAGGAGGCAACGAGGCTGGTGAGGGGCTTGGAACACAAACCCTGTGAGGAACGGCTGAGGGAGCTGGGCTTGTTGAGCCTGGAGAAAAGGAGACTCAGGGCTGACCTTATCACTCTCTACAGCTCCCTGAAAGGTGGCTCTGGTCAGGTGGGGTTGGTCTCTTTCTCCAGGCAGCAGCTGACAGAACCAGAGGACATAGCCTCAAGCTGCATCAAGGGAAAATTAGGTTGGATATTAGGAAAAAGTTATTCACTGAAAGGGTGATCAAGTACTGGCGTGGTCTGCCTGTGGAGGTGGTGGAGTCTCCATCCCTGGATGTGTTTAAAACAAGGTTGGATGTGGCACTTGGTGTCATTGTGCATTTCTGGTATTAGGGCAGGGGTTGGACTGGATGATCTTACTACACAATGGTTCTGTGAATTCCATGAAAACTCCCTCAAGTCTCCCCAAGCTCCAAATTGTAAAAAACCCCAAATGCCCAGAAAATCTCTAATCCCCCAAAAACCCCAAAATCTTACCAAAATCCTTACGTCCTATATTCCACCCACAAAAAGGCCCAAACCCTAAAAATTTCAAAACCCAAAGAGTTCCTAATTCCAAAAACCCCGACTCCCAAAAACCTGAAATGTTCCTCAAAACCCCCTAATCCAAAAAACTCTCATGTCCCCCAAAAAATCAAATCTTCCATAATCCCCTAATCCCCAATTCCAGACCGTTTTTCCCTTCCAGGGTGACATCGAGGACACTCCGCAGGAAACCCACAGTGAGTTTGGGAGCAATTTGAGGATATTGAAGGTTCGAAACCTCAGAATCAAATAAAAATCTATCAATCCCCCCTGCGCTGTCCATGGGAATCCATATAATAAAAACACTGGCGGGTTCCAGGCCTGGCCGCTGCCCCTGCAGGTACCGGGGCCCCGGGCGCGCGCAGAGCCGCAGCAGCGCCCCCACCCTCATGGCGACAGCCACCGGCGACCCCCGACACGGCCGGGCCCCCTCCCTGTGGCGACAGGCGACAGCGACAGCAGCGCCAGCGGCGCCACCCGGATGTGGCACCAGGGGGAGCGGAATGTGTGCGCACCTCGGGTGGGGCGGCGGGGAAAAGGTTCTGGGGGAAGGGGAAGGGGAAGGAGAGGGGCTGGGGGAGGGGACTTGCTGCTATAGGGGCGCCTATCGATCTCCAGACCCTATAGAACCCCCCAGACCCCCCTATAGACCACCCAGAGCTTCCCTATAGGGTCTCGGAGCCCTACAGAGCTTCAGTGACCCCATAAAAATCCCCTAAGGGCAGCTCCTGGCGCTGTGTGCCCTCATAGATCCCCTGTAGATGCCCCCCCCACTCTCAGTTTCCCGCCATTTTCCCCTCTCGGCCCTCAGGGCCCCACAGGCACCGGGAGAAGCAGCGGGATGAGGGAAAACGTTTGGACATAAGCTGTAAAATATCGGGATGAGGTAGAAAAACACCTGGGATGGGGTGGAAAAATATCGGTCTGAGGAAAAATGTACCTGGATGAGGGTAATGAATGTGAAGTGAGGGGGAAAAAAACAATAAAATAAGGCAGGATAATATCGGGATGATGGGGAAACAAGAAAATTATGGGGAAAATACCTAAGTGAGGTGGAATACTTTAAAATGAGGATGAAAAGAGAGAAATTAGGTGGAAAAATACCAAAAATCAGGCAAAAAGCAATAGAATAAGGTGCAAATCATGAAATTGAGGTGGAGAAAAATTGGAATGAGATGGAAAAACACCAAAATGAGGTGGAAAACCACAAGGATGAGGGGAAAACCAGTGATACGTGGTAAAACCCCACCAAATGAGACAGAAATGCAGAAGGACTAGGTGGAAAAACACTGGATGAGGGAAAAAATAAGAAAATTGTGTAGAAGAATGCCAGAATGAAGGGAAAAACACAAGGATAAGTTGAAAAATTCCAAAATTATGTAGAAATCTGATGGGATAAGGCCCAAAATACCAGAATGAACAAGAAAAACACTGATATGAGGGGGAAAATACCCAAATGGAAAAAGGTGGAAAAACAATGCAATAAGGCAAAAAATACCAAAATGAGGTGGAAAAACACCAGGATGAGAGGGAAAATACTGGGATAAGGCAAAAAAAAAAAACACAAATTGATGTGGAAAAAAATTGGAATGAGGAGAAAACCACTCAAATGAGGGGGAAAATAATGGGATAAGGAAAAAAAGAAAACCCAAATGAGGTGGAAAAGCACTAGAATGAGGAGAAAAACAGTAAAATAAGGGGGGAAAATAATGGGATGAGGACTACAACAACAGAATGAGGTGGAAACCAACAGAATGAGGCTCACAATACCAGAAATGAGTTGGAAACACACATGTATGAGGGGGGAAATACTGGGATAACGCAAAAGAAAAAACCGAAAATGAGTGAAAACCAAACAAAATAAAGGGGAAAAGATTACAAGAAGGGGGAAAAAGAATGGGATGAGGAAAAAAATCCCCAAATGAGCTGGAGAACACCAAAATGAGGCGGAAAAGAGTGACATGAGGTAGGAAAACACTGGGATGAGGGGAAAATAGAAAAATGAGGCTGAAAACCACTAGGTTGAGGGGGAAAACACTGGGAAAAGTGGAAAATCACTGGGAAAAGGTGAAAAAACACCAGGATGAGGCAAAACCCACCAAAATGAGGTGGGAAAATAATGCCGGCCACGGGTTTATGCACAGAATCACAAACGGGACGGGACTGCTGTGGAACACGTCTCGAGCTGCTTTATTTTAGTTTTTTTTTCTCACCCAAGCATCAGACTCATTACATGGATGGGACAGAGGGAAGATTCCAGCAGCTCATGTCCTTGGCAACAGCCGGAGAATGTGATGTTACAAGGCACTTTGAAAGTTTTTTGACCAATCGCAAAAGCGTATTGAGAGTAGTTCTATCCACCCACTATAAGTACACATACCTTTGGTTATAATACAACACACTGAGCTCCATTATTAAGCTTAGACCTACCTAATATCTCGCTAGATATCTTTTCTGCAGCTTAGACAGTTATTCTAGCCAAGCATTAATACACAGACCATTGTTCTATTTCTCCTTGCTTTCTACATCTCAGAGAACTTTTCTGCTGACGTGCCTTATGCTTTCCACTGAACTCTAATTACAGTTCTGTTGTCTCTGAGGCCTGCTTTAGTGCAGCTTTCTCAAAACCCTCTGATTTTAAGGATTCCCACAGGAAAACAGTGGTAAAAAGTGAAAAAACCCCCGGAATGAGGTGGAAAACCACCAGGATTAGGTGGAAAAACCCCAAAATTAGGTGGGAATGAAGGAAAACCTGGAAGACTCAAGGATTCGTGTCAGGATTGGGAAAGATCCCTCAGGAAATCCTGTCTGGGCACGACAGACTCAGGATCTGGGATAGAATGAGTTTCTTTCCAACAGGATCAGAGCAGGATAACAAGACCCCAAATTTTTCTACTCACCCAGTTCACTCTTTCCCAGCTTTCCCTCAATCCCTCCAGCAGCGCTGGGAGCCAGGGCATCCCAGGGGAGTTTTCCATGGATTTCTCCGTGAATCCATCCCAAAATCAGTTTTCAATGCATTTTCTAACACAAATCCATTTTACGGCAAGAGTTTTCCATGGATTTCTGCAATGTGTCATTCCCATGGAACACAATTCCGCATGGACTTTTCCATGGGGTCTCTACAACAGGAATATCCTGCTCCAGAGGTTTTTTCCACCGTGGGATTCCTGCCAGGAATCTGCTCCTTTTTCCATGGATCCGCAGGTCCGTCCCAAGATGCAGCTCCAGGATGAGCTTCCCTTTGGACTCACCACGGAATTTTGGGAATTTCCACTCCAGCACTTTCGTATCATCTCTGCAGTTGTTCCTTCTCCAGATTGCTGCTCCGGAATTCCAGCTGTGCAATGACTGGTTGCTTCTGTCTCAATTGTTATTCCAGAGGTGTTGCTGCTGTTCCCAACGGGATTTGCAGGACACGGGAGACTCTTCCGGCAGCTTCCCATGGAATCCAGCCTTGGAGCCTCCTGGAATTGGGCCTTGCAAAGCCAATCCTGATGGAAAAAACACTGGTATTGGATGGAAAAATGATGACATGGGATGGAAAAATGCTGGGATGAGGCAGAAAAAAACAAGGAGGGGCTGAAAAATGCCAGGAAAAAGAATGAAAGTGGGTAAAAATACTGGGATAAGGCAGAAAAATGGTGGGATGAGGGGGAAAATATTGAGATAACAGGAAAACTCTCGGGATGGGGAGGAAAAACCTCAAAACTTGGCAGAAATTTACAAAATCAGGGACAAATCTTCGGAGAGGTCTGAAAAACATAAGATTGATGGAGAAAGCTAACAAAACCAGGCAGAAAAGCATCAAATGAAGTAAAAAATCCCCTGGGATGAGGCAGAAAAGCACTGGGATGTGGCAGAAAACCCAGATTTCAGGAAGGAGGTGGGGGCGCTTTTCTGCGGTGGAGGCTCCGAGCTTTTCCTGCCTCTGAGGTTTTCCCAAATCACAAGGAGAAGTAGTCCGGGGCTTCGTGGGCTAAGGGAAGGTGAGTCCAGATGAGGTCAGTTCTCCCAGAATTTGCCAGCAGCTGGGAAATCTCCACCTTGGCTGCTGAAAAAAGCTCATAATCCACAGACTCACAAAATATATCCAGGTCCAATTCTGACGGGACCCATTTGAGGCAATCCTGGGGCTCAGAATACACGACCAGGTGCAGATCTGGCAGCTGCAAGGTTTTCTGGAGCAGATCCTTGAGCGTGGCCATGGACAGGGAATTGCCGTGGAGTCCCAGGAAGCGCAGGCGGGAGCAGCGCAGGAGCGTTGGGAGCAGCACGGCCAGGTGGGAGTCGGCCATGTCACAAGTCATGAGATCCAGGGACAGCAGCGAGGCCGAGGTTTCCTCCAGGAGCAGCCGGAGCGGCTCCAGGAGGCCTTGGGAGATGTTGTGGCCACTCAGATTCAACTTTTTGAGGGCTGGAGCGTGGAAGCTTTGGGAGAGGAAGGTGAGGTCGGTGGGAAGGAGGTCGCAGGAGGGCAACTCCAAACTTTCCAACGGAGCCTGGAGGTCGCTGGTGGGAGGAAAAAAGGAGAGCTGAGGCCCAAGGGAAGATTGGCAGGAGCTGGGAATGTCGGGATTTCTGGGGGAAATGCAGGGAATGAGAACTGGGATTGCACCCCTGAAATCACAGGATTGTAGCATGGGTGAGGTTGGGAAAGAGCTCCAAGAACATCAAGTTCAAGGTGTTGGAGTGAGTCAGGGGTCTATCTGAATTCTTAAGAAAGAAATCAGAGTGCAATGATTGAATAAAGCGTGTGCATGAATTGACGTATATTAAGCCACTCACACATAAGGTAGAGGTGAAAGTTTACATTTTAGGATATGTGAGTCAGTCAGTAAGTTTTAGTATGAGCTCTAGTGCTTTTAGTAAGTGAAAGGTTCAAATGCCAAACTAGAAGTGTGAGTTCTAGTGAAGGTTGAAAAACATTCTGATGTTTTCAGTAGAGGCTGCAGGACCATAGTTGTAGACAATACTTAGACATAATAGAGCTATAATAAGAATATTCCTTACATTTTTCAGATACAAGATAGGTCATATGCATAGTCTGTATGTAACCTGGCATGTTAATAAACTAGAATTCTAATAGGTGAAGAAGTGGGGGTCTGAGTTTGTGTCTTAGCTTGTTGGGAAGATTCCATATAAGAATATGTATTGGGGAGAGTTAGTGCTTTTGCCATCGCTTTTTGCCGTTGCCTTTTTTGCTCCTTGCCATTGCTTTTTGCCATTTCCTTTTGGCCGTTTGCGTTTTGCTTTTTGCCAATTGCTTTTTGCCATTGCTTTTCTGCTTGCCTTTTGAGACTGATGTGCTTCTGCAATAAATAACCTTTTAGCAACTATTAGCTGCTTTGCTCATTTGTGGTAACCCAACGAAGTCGGTGCCTAAAGCACCAGAGGTTTGTAACCTCACATTTTGGTGCCCCATGTCTGGTATCTTGCTCATAACTTCACATCAAAGCCTAGGAATCAGGGAATTATGGGATGATGGAGCCATGGAATGATGGAATGACTGCAGCTTGGGAACATCTCCAAAACTCATTGAGTTTGAGCCCTGAGATTCCTGGCATTTTGAAATGATGGGGTCTGGGAGTTATGGAATGGGTGAGGTTGGGAAAGGTCACCAAGACCATCAAGTTTGACTTCTGAAAATCCTGGGATTTTGGAATGATGAGGTGATGAAATCTTGGAATCACAGAGGTTGGGCAAAGTCTCTGAGACCATCAACTTCAAACTTTTAGAATCATGGAATTATGGGATCATGGAGCCAGGGCATGGTGGAATTGTGAAGTTATGGGGTGTTGGGATCACAGAGTGATGGAATTATAGGATTGGGGGATATTGGGATCAGGGAGTCATGGATTTAGGGGATCATGGAGTTACGGGGCCACTGAGCAGTTAAAGTTGGAAAAGCCTTCAGGATCATCAAGTCAAATGTTTGGGAATCCTGCAGTCAAGGAATTATGGGATCATGGAATTTCGGACTCTTGGGATAATGAGATTGTGGGAACCTGGGATTAGTAAGGCTGGAAAAGATGTCAGGGACCATCAAGAACAACTGTGGGAATTCTGGAATCAAGGACTGGCATAATGGAATCATGGGATTATTGGGTTAATGAAATCCTGGAATCATGGGGTCACTAAGAGTGGAGAAGATCTCCAAGATCCTGAAGTTCAGCTTTTGGGAATTCTGGAATCACAGAATTTAGGTATCATGGGAGTATGGGAGGATGGAATAATTAAGTCATGAACTATTGGGATAAGGGAATCACAGGATCATGGGAACATTGGGATAATGAATTTCTGGAATCAATGGATCCTTCAGGCTGGAAAAGATCCTCAAGACCCATTGAGCCCCAACTTTGGGAATCCTGGAAACAAGGAATTTGCGATCATGAATTTATGGGATAATGGAAATGTTGAGTCATGAGCTAGTGGGATAACAGAATCATGGGATCAGGGGAACACTGGCCTAACAAAATCCTAGAAACATGGGATCACTTAGGTCTGAAAAGACCACCAGGATCTTGAAGTTCAGCCTTTAGGAATCCTGGAATCACGGAATTATGAATTCTGGGATCATGGAATTATGGGACAATGGAGTCAGGAACTATTGGAATAACAGAATTTTGGGAACAGGACAATGAAATCCTGGAACCACGGGATCACTCCGTTTGCGAAAGCCCCCACAATCCCTGTGCCCTTGGAAATCCCCCCGGAGTGTGAGAAGGCCTCGCTCTGTGGGGAACTCACCAGAGGATCTGGCGCAGATTCCCAGAGAGCCGGTTGCATCCCAGGCTGAGCTCCCGGAGGCCGGGCAGCATTCCCAGCTGCTGGGCCACGCAGCGGATTGTCATCGCTGATTCCGGCGTCAGGTGCTGCAGGTCCATGTTGTTGTACCAGAACTTGAGGCTGCGCAACTCCGGGAAGCGCGAGAGGTGCGGCAGGATCACCGAGAGCCCGGTCAATCCTAAATTGTTGAGGATTAGATCCACCCTCCTCAGATTGGGTGGATCCAGAGATTCCAACAAAGTCACAATCTCAGATGCCGAGATGGCCACCGCTTGGAGTTCCCGGCACTTGAGGCGCAGGGGGCTGGTGGCTCCGGTCTGGAGCGCGTCGCGCAGGATCCCATAGGTCTTTCTTTTGACAAACAGGTCAGTGTGGACATCCACGCCCAGGGGCTCCAGCGCTGCTGCGGATGCGGCGTCTCCAGAGTGGCCTTTGGGCCACTTGGATCCATGCCTCTGGAATTCCTGCTGATGCTTGGACACCTCCACGCAAGCTTTGGCCAAATCTTCGCTGATGAACCGTACAGTCGACTCGGCGGCAGTGTCACCGGACACGGAGTCTGAGAGTCCGGTCATGTCCAGCACGCGCAGGCTGGAAAAATGGAAATAAACCTTTAGTAAAAAGTGCGAGGATGGAAAGAGGAATTGGAGTAATTGGAGGTTGTCACCATGCTGGAACTCCCAAAACCCACCTGGAATCCCTGTCGGGCTCTTCCAGCTCCTGCTGGAGCTGCACCACCACGCCCTTGATGACAGCCTTGATGCAGAGAATGAATGAAAAACCCCAGAGAAGCTCCCGGTGTCCCATGAGCCACTGGAAGTTGAGCACCGGGAAAGGCCAAGTGGTCACCAAATGCTGCACGACCCCGGCTCTTCCATGCAGGAATGCCGCTTGGAAAAGGACGGGATAGAGATGAGCAGGAATGGCAGGCAGTGGGCGGTGGTCGAGAACACGGCGGGCGCAGAGGAAAAGGAGAGAATCCATGGATTCTGGGGTGCAGTTGGAATTAGGCGATATTCGAGGGACCTTCAGGTTGAAGAGGAACCAGAAAAGAATTCCAGGGAAATTCTGAATCCAAGGATATCACGAAGAAAAGGGAAGCTGTGGGAGAAGGTGGGGGCAGGGTTCTGAGGGTACCTCCAGCGCTGCTCTCTAAAAAGGGTGTCCCGGGGCACACCCAGCCACCCAGGGCCACCCCAAAATCCCTCAAGGATCCTAAACCTCTCCGACACTCCCGAAATTCCCACAGGGATTTCAAAATTATCCCAAAGTCCCCTCCGGGATCCCCAAAACCGGCCCCTGCCGCCCCCCTCCCAACACGGCACCCCGCACTCACCGCCCGACCGCAGCCCCAACTCGCCCCCGGCCCGTTCGGAAGCTGCACTTTCGTTTCTGCGCTTTGTCGCAACCACTGAGAGCGGGAGTCACACTCTGGAGGCGAATCCATTCGCTCTTACAGCTGCCTGACATTGCTGTATTTAATTCTCATTGGATCAATAGCGTCGCAAACAAGCACTTTGACAATCCGCCTTCCCATTGGTTTTTTTTGCTGTCAATCACCGGAATCTGCTTTTCTATTGGCTAGCGATTGGCCGGAGGCGGATGTTCGCTCTGAGGGGACTCTCGGGTCTCCGCCGAGTCTCCCGAAATCGCGATCCCTCATCCCGATCCAAGATCTTTGATCCCGATCCCTGATCCTGATCCCGGTTCTCGCAGCCATGGAGCGGCAGCAGGAGCTGAAGGTGCTGCTGAAGCGCTGGGAAGGGGAATTCCTGCGGGAACGGCGGCGGAAACCCAGCCAGGGGCTCCTGAGGGGCCGCGGCGGGGATTTGTGAGGGGGGAAGTTCCTGAGGGGAATCCCTGGAACCGGAGGAGGGTGGCTGGTTTGGGGGTCCTCAGGGTGTTTTTCGGTGCTGGGGGGTTCTTTAGGGGAGTCCTGGATCCTGGGGAAATTTGGGCTGTCCTTGGAGTCGTTTTGGGGTCTGAGGAGGTCCTTGCGTTGGTTTAGGGAGTCCCTGAACTGCGAGGAGTTTGGCTTTTGGGGAGAGTCTGAGGTTTTTCAGCGGGTCATTGGCGTGGCTGAGGAAATCCTGGACGTAGTTTATGGTTGCTGGGGGTCACTTTGGGGTGATTTAGGGGTTCCCTGGAATGTGTGGGATTGATTTAGGGGTGTCTTTAGGATTTTGGGGTTTCCTTGGGCTGGTGTTGGGGTGCTGGGGCGGTCTTTATGGTGGTTTTGGGGGTGCTGGAATGGAGGATTTGGAGTAGGGGGTCCTGGGGTTTTTTGTGGTGTTCTTGGGCTGGTTTTGAGGTCTTTGGGCTGGGACTAGGAGGCCCTGGAAGGGGGCAGGATTTGTTTGGGGGAGTACTGATGGCTTCTTGGATGTCTCTGGAATGGGGGGAGGGCATTTTTGGGGGTGCCTGAGGTGTTTTAGGGGGTGTGAGAGAGTCTTAGGGGTTGCTAAGGGATCCCTTGCATGAGTGGGATTTGTTTAGGGGGGTCATGGAGCGTTCTGGGGTGTCATTGGGGTGGTTTAGCAGTACCAGGGGGATCTTTGGGGTGATTTGGGGATCCCTGCAATGACAGGGACTGATCTGGGGGTTTTTTAAGTGCCCTGAAGTGAGGATTTTAGATTGCTGGGTGTGGTTTAGGGTCTGAGAGCGTCCTTGATTTGGGCAGTCCCTGGAATGGGGCAGGTTTATTTTAGGGGTGTCCTGGGGCTTTTTGGGGTGTCCCAGGGCGACCCGGGGTGGGCAGACAGGGCCGTGGCACGGCAGTTTCTGCGCGGCACTTGGCGCAGGCAGGGCGAGCAGGCAGGGCTGCAGGTTTTCACACTAGTGAGGTTTGCTGTGTGTTGTTTGCTGTGTTTCTATTGTCCACTTGGTTTGGGGTTTCTGTTAGGAATGGGTTTTACACCATGTAAAACTGGGGTTGGTACAAGTGCGTGTAACCAAATGGAACCCTGGGGAAAGGATGAGTCCGTGCAGAGCCATTCCTGCCCGGAGTGTTTGGGATGTGGGGGAAAAATACCAAAATGAGGGGAAAACACCCAAGTAAGCAGGAAAACATCAAAATGAGGATGAAAAGAGAGAAACTAGGTGGAAAAATGCAAAAAATGAGGTAAAAAGACAACAGAATAAGGCCTGAAATTCCACTGGGGTGAGTTGGACAAACCTCAAAATAAGGGGCGAAAAAACAGTATGAGAGGTAAAATATTGGGATAAGGCAAAAAAAGCCCCAAAATGAGGTGGAAAACAATGGAAAGAGGACAAAAGCACCAGATTGAGTAGAAAAAAAATGGGATGTGGGGAAAACCCCAAAATGAGGCGGAAAACAGAAAAATGAGGTAGAAAAACACTGGGATGAGGAGGAAAAACAGTGGGAAAAGGTGGAAAAATACCAGGATGCCAAATCCACCAAAAGGAGGTGGAAAATCAGCGGCAAAAAGTGAAAAGTCCACAGAATGATGTGGGCAACTACCAAGATTAGGTGGAAAAACTGCAAAGTTAGGTTGAAATTAAGGAAATCATGGAGGATCCACGGATCGGGAAAGATCCCTCACCAAATCCTGTCCTGGCACTACAGACTCAGGATCTGGGATAGGATGAATTTATTTCCAACGGAATCAGAACAGGATAACAAGACCCCAAATCCAACTTTTCCCTCTGCAAATTCACTATCCTGACTTTCCCTCAAGGTTTTCCCAAATCACAAGGAGAAGTAGTCCAGGTCTTCATGGCCATCAGAATCCCAAGTCCAGTCGAGGTCGGTTCTCCCGGAATTCACCAGTAGCTGGGAAATCTCCGCCTCAGCTGCCGACAAAAGCTGCTCATCCGCAAAGACTCCATAAAAATCCCAAAGGAATTCTGATGGGTCCGTCTCACGGCAATCCATGGGGATGGGATAGACGACCTTCTGGAGATCCAGCAGCTCCAAGGATTTCTGGAGCAGATCCTTGATTGCAGCCTTGGACAGGGGATTGTGGTAGAGTCCCAGGAAGCGCAGGCGGGAGCAGCGCAGGAGCGTCGGGAGCAGCGCGGCCAGGTGGGAGTCGGCCATGCAGCATCCCATGAGATTCAGGTGCAGCAGCGAGGCCGAGGTTTTCTCCAGGAGCAGCTGGAGCGGCTCCAGGAGACCTTCAGAGACATCGAGGCCTCTCAGATGCAACTTTTTGAGGGCCGGAGCGTGGATGCTTTGGGAAAGGAAGGTGAGGTCAGCTGGAACAAGGAAGCAGGAGGTAAATCCCAAGCTTTCCAACGGAGCCTGGAGGTCGCTGGTAGGAGGGAAAAGGGAGAGGTGAGGCCCAAGAGAGGATTGGTGGGAACTGGGAATGTCGGGATTCCTGGGGGAAATGCGGGGAATGATAGATGGGATTGCGTTTGTGGAGTCATGGGATTGTGGGATGGGTTAGGTTGGGAAAGAGCTCCAAGAGCATCGAGTTCGACCCCTGAAAATCCGGGATTTTGGAATGAGGGGATCATGGAATCATGAAATAATGGCATCACTGAGGTTGGGCAACATCTCCATGTTCAAGCTTTGAGAAACCTGGGATTATGGGATCATGGAGCCAGGGACATGTGGAATTGCGGAGTTGAGGCATCTTGGGATCACAGATTTATGGAATGGTGGGATCATGGGATATTGGGATCAGAGAGTCATGGAATTATGGGATCATGGAGTTATGGGGTCATGGAGCTATTAAAAAAACAAAAGCTTCAGGAAAAAGCTTCAGGATCATCAAGTCCAACCTTTGGGAATCCTGGAATCAAGAAATTATGGGATCATGAAGTCCTGGACTATTGGGATAATAGGATCATGGAAACCAGGGATCACTCATGTTGGAAAAGATCTCACGGACCATCGAGCCCAAACACTGAAAATTCTGGAATTAAGGATTCCGATAATTGGATCATGAGATTACTGGGACAATGAAATCCTGGAATCTATGGATCCTTCAGGCTGGACAAGATCCTCAAGATCAATAAAGCCCAAACTTTGGGAATCCTGGAAACATAGATTGTAGAATTATGGGACAATGGAGTCACCAGCTATTGGGATAACAGAATCATGGGAGCATTGGGATAATGAAATCCTGGAACCACTGGATCACTCAGGTTGGAAAAGAGGCTCAAGATCCTCGAACCCAACCCTTGAGAATCCTCCCGGAGCACAGGAAGGCCCTGCGCTGAGGGGAACTCACCACAGGATCTGGTGCAGATTCCCGGAGAGATGGGTGGATCTCAGGCTGAGCTCCCGGAGGCCAGACAGCATTCCCAGCTGCCTGGCCACACGGCGGATTATCATGGCTGATTCTGGAATCAGGTGCTGCACATCCTCCGTGCTGTTCTGGAGCTTGAGACTGCGCAGCTCCGGGAAGCGCGAGAGATGTGGCAGGATCACTGAAAGCTCAGCCAATCCCAAACTGAAGCAGAGATCCACCCTCCGCAGAAAGGATGGATCCAGAGAGTCCAGCAAAGTCACGATCTCGGGTGCTGAAATGTTCTTTGCTTCGAACTCGCGGCACTTGAGGCGCAGCGGGCCGGTGGCTCCGATCTGGAGCGCGTCACGCAGGATCTCGTAGTATGTTGTGTGGCCAATCAGGTCGGCGTGGACGTCAACGCCAGGGGGCTGCGGAGCGGCGACAGCCGTGGTGGCTCCAGAGCATCCTTTGTGCCGCTTGGGTCTGTGCCTCTGGAATTCCTGCTGGTGCTTGGACACCTCCACACAAGCCGTGGCCAAAGCCTTGGTGCTGGAACAGAAGCTCCGCTCATCTGGATCATCCAGAACTCCCGTCATGTCCAGCACGCGCAGCCGGCACCTGCTAGAAAAAATTGGAAGACACCATCAAAATACCTGGAATTACAGGAGGTTGTGGCCATGCTGGAATTCCCAAAACCCACCTGGAATCCCTGCCGGGCTCTTGCAGCTCCCGCCGGAGATGCTCCACCACACCCTGGATGACGGCCTGGACACAGTCTTTGAAGGGATGATCCCAGCGCACCTTCAGGTGCTCCAGGAGCCGCTGAAAGTGGAGCTCCGGGAAAGGCCAAGTGGCCACCAAATCGTGCAGGGCCAGGGCTCTTCCATCCCGGAATGCCGCTCGGAAAACGACGGGATAGAGATGGGAGGGAATGTCGGGAAGCGGGCGCTGGGCGACGACGCGGCGGGCACAGAGGAAAAGAAGGGAATCCATGGATTCTGGGGGGCTGTGGGAATTAGGTGAAATTGGGGTGACTCCTGAGACAGAGAAATTGAGAATTAAGAATCAAGCATCAAGAAATGCTTTGACTAAAAGGGGGCCTGACAAAACCGTGTGTTTACTGTAATTGACAGTGCTGACAAGAACAGGAGGAGAGCAAGGTGAGGTCAAGAGCTGGAGTGCACAAACAGGATGCAGGGAGAAACGCACAACATCCTGGAACTAGGAAAACTGGTATCAAAGTCCAGATGATGAGCAAAGGACAAAAAAGAGAGCACAGGCAAGGAGGCAAAGGGAAAAGTTCATCTGATTTACTTCATCCCAAAGACCCTCAGATGAACACCAGAGTGACCAGAAAGGAACAATGCATAGGCACAAAGAGGCGTGCAGTTAATTTTAATATGAAGCAGAGACAGGCAATGAATGTGTATTAGGTGTGTTGTGTAGTCCCAGTTTGTAGAGAATAAAAGGAGAGGCGCAGGTGGCCAAAGGTGTGCATGGTTTTGGAGGAGCTATCCCCCATGCACCTCAACACTGAATAAATACATACCTACTCTTATAACTTTCTTTGTGGGTTTTAGAGAGTTTTCCTGCGCTTCACCCCCAGGATGAGGAACCACCAGGGGAGAATTCCAGGGAAACTCCGAATCCAGGGATATCACGAGGAAAGGAAAAGCTGTGGGAGAAGGTGGGGGCGGTGTTGTGAGGGTACCCCCAGTGCTGCTCTGTAAATAACAGGTGCCGGTGTACCCCCACCCACCGAGGTGCAACGCCAAAATCCTTCAAGGATCCCGAACCCCTTCGAGAGTCTCGAAATTCCCACAGGGATCCCAAAATTATCCCAAAGTCCCCTCAGGGATCCCCTAAACCGGCCCTGCCGCCCCCCCAACACGGCGCCCCGCACTCACCGCCCGGCCGCAGCCCCAACTCGCCCCCAGCCCGTACAGAACCTTCACTTTCATTTCTCCTCTTTGTCGCAACTAATTAGTGGGAAAGTCACACCCTGGAGGCGAATTAATTCGATCGGACAGCTGTCTGTCATTGCTTCATTTAATTCTCCTTGGCTCAAAAGCGTCGCGGGCAAAAGCTTTGACTTCCGCCTTTCCATTAGTTGTTTTCGCTGTCAATTACTAATCCCTATTGGTTGGCGCTTGGCGGGGGCGGGAGGTTCGCTCTGAGGCGACTCGGGATTCCCCACAGAGCCTCCCTCCAGGTCGATCCCGATCGTCTTCCCGATTCCGTTTCCGATTCCGATTCCTCTTCCCCGATCCTGATCCCGGTTCCCGCAGCCATGGAGCGGCAGCAGGAGCTGAAGGTGCTGCTGAAGCGCTGGGAAGCGGAATTCCTGCGGGAACGGCGGCGGAAACCCAGCCAGGGGCTCCTGAGGGGCCGCGGCGGGGATTTGTGAGGGAGGAAATCCCTGAAGGGACTCCCTGGAGCCGGAGGAGGGTGGCTGGTTTGGGGGTCCTCAGGGTGTTTTTCGGTGCTGGGGGGTTCTTTAGGGGAGTCCTGGATCCTGGGGAATTTTGGGCTGTCCTTGGATCCGTTTTGGGGTCTGAGGAGGTCCTTGCGTTGGTTTAGGGAGTCCCTGAAGTGCGAGGAGTTTGGCTTTTGGGGAGAGGTCTGAGGTTTTTCAGCGGGTCATTGGCGTGGCTGAGGAAATCCTGGACGTAGTTTATGGTTGCTGGGGGTCACTTTGGGGTGATTTAGGGGTTCCCTGGAATGTGTGGGATTGATTTAGGGGTGTCTTCAGGATTTTGGGGTTTCCTTGGGCTGGTGTTGGGGTGCTGGGGCGGTCTTTATGGTGGTTTTGGGGGTGCTGGAATGGAGGATTTGGAGTAGGGGGTCCTGGGGTTTTTTGTGGTGTTCTTGGGCTGGTTTTGGGGTCTTTGGGCTGGGACTAGGAGGCCCTGGAAGGGGGCAGGATTTGTTTAGAGGAGTACTGATGGCTTTTCAGATGTCTCTGGAATGGGGGAGGGCATTTTTGGGGGTGCCTGAGGTGTTTTAGGGGGTGTGAGAGAGTCTTAGGGGTTGCTAAGGGATCCCTTGCATGAGTGGGATTTGTTTAGGGGGGTCATGGAGCGTTCTGGGGTGTCATTGGGGTGGTTTAGCAGTACCAGGGGGGTCTTTGGGGTGATTTGGGGATCCCTGCAATGACAGGGACTGATCTGGGGGTTTTTTAAGTGCCCTGAAGTGTGGATTTTAGATTGCTGGGTGTGATTTGGGGTCTGAGAGCATCCTTGGTTTAGGGAGTCCCTGAAATGGGGCAGGTTTATTTTAGGGGTCCTGGGGCTTTTTGGGGTGTCCCAGGGTGACCCAGAGCGGGCAGACAGGGCCGTGGCACGGCAGTTTCTGCGCGGCACTTGGCGCAGGCAGGGCGAGCAGGCAGGGCTGCAGGTTTTCACTCTAGTGAGGTTTGCTGTGTGTTGTTTGCTGTGTTTCTATTGCCCGCTTGGTTTGGGGTTTCTGTTAGGAATGGTTTTTACACCATGGAAAACTGGGGTTGGTACAAGTGAGTGTAACCAAATGGAACCCTGGGGAAAGGATGAGTCTGTGCAGAGCCATTCCTGCCCGCAGTGTTTGAGCTGATCAGTGGTTCCAGGGTCCGCGGTGTGAACAGCTGAACGATCTCATTTCACTGCTGGCCTGTGGGAAATGGATTTGTAGAGAGTTTTTAGGGCCTGACAGAAGGCCTCAAAATTCTCTCAAAAATTCAAGGTGGCCCATTTAACATTGGACAGCTCACTGTGATAACAGCTGGTGTTCAAAGACATCAAGATAAAACAGAGGCAAAAATTTTCCCATCTTTAGAAGGAAAACTGGCATAGCAATGTCAACCCCTGGGGCCCTGCAAAACGAATCACATGAGCTTTATTTCTGCCCAACTTGCCTGAGGAGAGGTATTAAAACAATTCTAGGCAGTGGGGAGTTGGCTGAGTAAGGAAGTCGGTGCTACTTCCATTGCAATGAGTGACATGATGACAAATGTCAGTGCTGTCAGACATGAAATCTTACACAACAGAGCCACCATCGATTTTCTTTTACTGACACATGGGCATGGTTGTGAAGATTTGATAAGATTGTGTTGTATAAACTTGTCTGACAACTCAGTCTCCATCCACAACCAACTTCAAAAACGAAGAGAATGATGAAATCCAATTAAAACAAACGATGGATCGTGGTTAGATGTCTTGTTTGAAGGATGGAGTTTTGCACCTTGTCTAAAGGGGCTTTGCAAAATAGGTTTGTATGCATGGATTTTTATAGTGGCAATGTTAGTGATAGTGCCTTGTGCACTTCACTGTGCACTTCACTGTGCACGGTTAATAATTAACAAGACCATCTAAGAAGTTTTTGCTGTTCAAGACAGAGAGGGGGAAATGTGGGAAATGGATTTGTAGAGAGTTCTCAGGGCCTGCCAGAAGACTCACACTGTGTGCATCTGTGTGCAAACTTGGAGATAAGAAATGCTGACTTAGAAATGCCATGGAATAGGTATTGTTGAGAGAGAAATGGAGCTAGAAAAAAGTTTCAAACAATGGCATTGCAAGTCAGACTAGATACTTTGAAGAAATAGAACTATGAAAGATGCATTGTCATGGAACCCACAATGGGCGATTTCAGATGATTGGCTTTAAGGCATTTGACAGCAGGATGTGACAAAAGCTGATAGGCCAAGAAAGGCTTCTCATGAATTGTCATTAGGAAATAGTTGGCTTCTGATTGTGATGGTGTGAATGATAACATCTGTCATGTGGCTGGACTCTGCCCAGGCAGAAAGGGACCTGGGGGCACTGATGGACAGCAGCTGGACATGAGCCAGCAGTGTGCCCTGGTGGCCAAGAAGGCCAATGGCCCCTGGCCTGGATCAGGAATGGTGTGGCCAGCAGGAGCAGGGAGGTCATTCTTGCCCTGGACTCAGCACTGCTGAGGCCACACCTTGAGTGCTGTGTCCAGTTGTGGCCCCTCAGTTTAGGGAGGACGTTGAGACGCTCGAGCGCGTCCAGAGGAGGCAACGAGGCTGGTGAGGGGCTTGGAACACAAACCCTGTGAGGAACGGCTGAGGGAGCTGGGCTTGTTGAGCCTGGAGAAAAGGAGACTCAGGGCTGACCTTATCACTCTCTACAGCTCCCTGAAAGGTGGCTGTGGTCAGGTGGGGTTGGTCTCTTGCTCCAGGCAGCAACTGACAGAACCAGAGGACACAGCCTCAAGCTGTGCCAAGGGAAAATTAGGTTCGAAAATACGAAAAAAAGTTTTTCATGGAAAGAGTGATCAAGTCCTGGAATGGTCAGCCATTGGGGAGTTGGTGGATTCACCATCCCTGGATGTGTTTAAAACAAGGCTGGATGTGGCA
>JAREIS010003511.1:0-16055 GCA_030060385.1 Muscicapa striata striata | reverse complement strand
CATTCATTGGGTTAAACACCCCCCCAAAAACTTTATTTTTTACTTATTTAGTTAAACCTTTTTTTCTTCGCCAGTCTAATCCAATCTTTTAAAAATCCCAAAGTTCTTTTTGGTTTTCCAAGGCCCCTGGTAAAAAAACTGAAAATGCCAAATTAAACCACAGAAATTTCTGTCTAAAAGCCCCCAGTGCGGGCCTCAGCCTGGGCCCAAGGGGTGCCATTCTCGGGTGCTGGTCCGGTTTTCGTTTTTGCCCAAATGTGGGGTCTTGGTTTTGGTTTTGGCCCCCATTTCCCGGGCTGGAGGGGTTTTGTGGGGGAAACCCAGAGGGCCCCAGTCTTCTGTTCCCAGTCTTGGTCTCTGTAGTGAATGGGCCAGGAGACCAGCTCCTTTTTCAAGGCCTTTATTGAAAATCAGCTCTGGGTGGGGCCCGAGGGGTCGCGCACAGCGCCGCTGCTCCCGATGGACGATGCGGAGGAGGAGGAGGAGTTCAGCTTTGCTGTGCAGCAGAGCCAGGGCTGCCATCCTTGGGAGAGTCCCCAGGGAGACATTTGGTGCCTCTTGGTCTAGGGGTGTCATGCTGGCCGAGTGCTGCTCACGGCATGGCCACAAGGGGAAAAAGCCGATGTTGAGAATTTTGAGAATTATGGGGTCTACAACAGGAAGTTTTTTTTCTAACTTTGTGTCCAAACATGGAAATTTTTACGATTCTATTGAGAATTTTTGCAATGTTGGGATCGTCAAATGGAATTTTGGAGCTTCCCACAGGGAATTTTTGGGATTTTTGGGGTCTCTATAAACAAACTTGGGTACAAACATGGGGAGTTTGGTTTCTCTAGTGAAAATCTGTAGCATCTCCTAAGGGAATATTTTGGAATTCAGGGTCCAAATGTGGGAATTTTCTGGGGGAGGGTGTGGGATTTTGGGTGCTGAAATATGGCAGTGAACACCTGGCATGAAGCCTATGAGACCCAGGGCTCTGATTTTAGGGTGATTTTGGCTCCCTTGGGGAGGGTTTCAGGCCAGTTTGGGTGTTTATGTCCATTTGGGTGCTTTTAGGAAAAACCGAGCACTTTCAGGTTTGATTTTTCTGCCATGGGGGAGATTGAAGGGTGATTTTGGGCCAGTTGTGTGAGTTTTTAATCAGTTTGGGAAATTTTAGACCCCTTGGTTAGATTTTTACTGCATTTGGGTGATTTTAGGCCACACCATGTGAGAACACAGGGTGGCTTTATGGGCCTTTGTCTGTTTTGAAGCTAAACCTGATCAATTTTAGGATGAATTTTAGGCCCCTGTTGTTGGTTGGGTTTTTGTCCCAGTTTAAAGAATTTTTCCCACTATCATGCTAACGGAGCCTGCAGGCTATGCCCAGGATCTTTTGAGGACTCTGGACAAAGGGGTAGGTGGGGGCTGGTTTCCGGGGCTGGGGGCGACTCGTGCCCCCGGCGAGCTCGGAGCAGGAGGAGCCGCGTCTGCAGCGCCCGCGGCCAGAGCGCAGGAGAGCCGGGCGCTCTGCGGTCAGCTGCCCTGCATCTGCCCCGCTCCAGCCTCCTCCCTCTGGGGACACAGCTCATCACCTGGCCCCAAACGGTGAGCGAGGAGCTGCCCCCTCCAGCCGCTCCCACCTGAGACACAGCGCGGCCGCTGCCGCCCCCGCCCCTCCCGCCTGCTCTCCGCAGCTGTGCGGGCTCTGCCCCATCTTCACCACGGGACCGAGCGCAGGCAGAGTGTGCCTGCGGCTGAAGGAAGGGCTGGAACTGAGGTATCTGTTCTGTTCTGTTGGCAATTTTAATAACTGCTGTTGTTTCTCTTGTACGGTTAGATATATTAGTAAAGAGCTGTTACTCCTACCCCTTATCTCTGCCTTAGAGTCCTTGAGTCAAACAATTATAATACTTGGGCAGGAACGGAATTAAATCCTCTATTTCAAAGAGGATCTTCTGCCTTTTTTGGCAGACACCTGTCCTTCAAACCAGGACAGATTTTGGCGACTCAAAGGTGGGGCAGGGGGGATTGAGGGGAGAGTTAAGACAGGAGTAACAGCTCTCTTAAGTGGCAACATGTTGTCCACTTAAACCTGGCTTGGGCTCCATGTGGTCACAGATATTTCTCTCCCATTTGCAAGCCCTTATTCAAATATGGGCCCCCTCGCCAAACTTACTGCAGCTATTATCCATTTCATTTGGTGGGTTGATTATGTCAGGAATTCATGGTTTTTTAGTTTTTCCTGGAAGGTGGCCACATGGATCCAGAGCTATCGTACTCTAACTATGTGTCTCTGGGGTTATTTCAATAATGGTACTTACTGTGAGGCAATGAATGCAAGGGAAATTTTCTCCCAGCCCATCTCCCAGGTTTTTGAGGCTACCCCACTAGTTTTCAAGGATTTCAGATCTGCTTTTATTGCTAATGATATTATACAGTGGCTGGTGTTGCTGATAGGCCTGTTCTGTTTAGCATTCAGAGACAAGGGAATATTGGCTTGGATAACAACCCTGATACCTACCCCAGGAAATAGAGGTGCTGCCCCAGAGCCTGCCCTGCCCCAGGGACTAGGAATGCTGCCCCAGAGCCTGATCCTGCCCCACAGCCCACTGCAGAAATGAACAATCCGGAGTGGGTGGGGGTTCTAGTGAAGAGAATAAGCCAGATGTTGAAGGAGCACTTTTCCCCAGCTGGTGAGAAACCCTCCCCTGCCCTAAAGAGGGAGAGTCTGATGGTGCTGCAGTGGAACCCGTAGATGTTACATCTGTCCAGGTTCCAGCTGGATCACAGGGGCAGCCACAGCCAGCAGCAGTTGCCCCTGTGGAAACTAGAAAATCTAAAATGGAAACAAGGCACCTAGATAATAAAGATCAGCAAGGAGGGCCCTCACAACCAGCAGGGGAGCCAGAGGTTGAGATTGTCACTGAGTCTCTCTCATATGACAGTCTCTGTAATCTGTGAAAAGACATTGCACGGCGGGGCTGTGAGGCTTTTACAACTTGGTTACTCTGGGTCTGGGACCTTATGGGAACAGGTGTACAACTGGATGGCACTGAGGCCAGGAATTTGGGATCCTTGGCCCAGGACTCAGGTGTGGACCAGATATTTGTAAGGGAGTCCAACCCCCTTGCCCTCTGGGAATGGCTTTTAATGAGTGTGAGAGAGAGGTTTGTCCACAGAGAGAGAATGCAGGAGCACAACCATAGAATGTGCTGGAAGACCCTTGAGGAAGGGATCCAGCAGCTGAGAGAAGTGGCAGTATTGGAGGTACTCTTTGGGAGGGATGGACAGCATGACAATGACCCTGACAAGGTCAGGTGCACAGGGCAGATGTTGTGGAATCTGGCAAACCTGGGGCCATCTCAATATACCACCTTCATTGCAATGATTAATGCTGATAACCACCAAGAGACAGTGGGTTCTGTTGCCAACAAGCTCAGAAATTTTGAGAGTATGATGAATGGCCCAATTCAGGCTCATGTCTCTGCTGTAGCCAAGAGCCTCCAAGAGGAGATGAGGGAGGTGAGGGAGGAGATGAGGAGGATCAATGCAGCACCAGTGCGAGTCACAGGCCCCCAAGTTAGAGCCCAACACCCCCCAGCTAGGGAGAGAGAGTACACCCCACGAGCTGACCTGTGGCTCTTTCTGTGTGACCATGGGGAAGACATGGGGAAATGGGATGGGAAACCCACTTCTGTCCTGGCAGCACGGGTGTGTCAACTCAGGGAGGGAAGCACTAACCAAGGGAGTTCTACTAAAGTGAAGGTAGCCTCGACCTCCCATAACCAAGGTGCAGGGTATGACAGAAGGGAGGATGATCTGTCAGATCCCCTTGAAGGAACCTCCACTATGTATGCCCAGGAAGGAAATAATAACCAGGGCTAGAGGGGCCCTGCCTCTAGCCAGGGAGAGGCACGGGATGACAGAGAGTATTGGACAGTGTGGGTGCAGTGGCCTGGCACATCAAAGCCACAGAAACATAGAGTGTTAGTTGATACTGGTTCACAATGCACCCTGATACCATCAGAACATGTGGGGAAAGAACCTGTTTCCATTGTTGGGGTGACAGGGGGATCACAGGAATTCACTTTGCTGGAAGCTGAGGTTAGCCTGACAGGGAAGGGGTGGCAGAAACATCCAATTGTAACTGGCCCAGGGGCACCGTGCATTCTAGGCACAGACTTCCTCAGGAACAGCTACTACAAAGAGCCAAAGGGGTTCAGGTGGGCTTTTGGAATAGCTGCTGTAGTGACAGAGAGCATTAAGCAGTTGAACACCTTGCCTGGACTGTCAGAAAACCCATCTGCAGTGGGACTCCTGAAAGTGACAGAGCAACAGGTACCAATTGCCACCTTGACAGTGCACCGCCGGCAGTACCGGACAAATCGAGATGCTGTGATCCCCATCCACAAGATGATCCGTGAGCTGGAGAGCCAAGGGGTGGTCAGCAAAACCCACTCACCCTTCAACAGCCCCATCTGGCCTGTGCACAAGTCTGATGGAGAATGGAGATTGACTGTGGACTATCGTGCATTGAATGAAGTGACTCCACCGCTGAGCGCAGCCGTGCCGGACATGCTGGAACTGCAGTACGAGCTGGAGTCCAAGGCAGCAAGGTGGTATGCCACCATTGACATTGCCAATGCATTTTTCTCCATTCCTTTGGCAGCAGAGTGCAGGCCTCAGTTTGCTTTCACCTGGAGGGGCGTGCAGTACACCTGGAACCGACTGCCCCAGGGGTGGAAACACAGCCCCACCATCTGCCATGGGCTGATCCAGGCTGCACTGGAAAAGGGTGAGGCCCCAGAACATTTGCAGTGCATCAATGACATCATTGTGTGGGGGAACATGGCAATGGAGGTATTTGAGAAGGGAGAGAAGATCATCCAGCTTTTGCTGGGAGCTGGTTTCCCCATTAAAAAGAGCAAAGTCAAAGGACCTGCCCGAGAGATCCAGTTCCTGGGAGTGAAGTGGCAAGATGGACAGCGTCAGATCCCCACTGAGGTCATCAATAAGATCACTGCAATGTCAGCACCAACAAGCAAGAAGGAAACACAAGCTTTCCTAGGTGCCACAGGCTTTTGGAGAATGCACATCCCTGAGTACAGCCAGATTGTGAGCCCTCTCTACCTGGTCACCCACACAAAGAACGATTTCCACCAGGGCCCTAAACAACAGCAAAACTTTGCCCAGATCAAGCAGGAGATCGCTCATGCTGTAGCCCTTGGCCCAGTCAGGACGGGACCAGAGGTAAAGAATGTGCTTTACTCTGCAGCCAGGAACCATGGTCTGTCCTGGAGCCTTTGGCAGAAGGTGCCTGGTGAGACTCGAGGCTGACCCCTGGGATTGTGGAATAGAAGTTACAGAGGGTCTGAAGCCAATTACACTCCCACAGGGAAGGAAATCTTGGCTGCCTATGAAGGAGTTCACGCTGCCTCAGAGGTGATTGGCACAGAAGCACAACTTCTCCTGGCACCCCGACTGCCAGTGCTGGGGTGGATGTTCAAAGGAAAGGTTCCTCTACCCACCATGGCACCGATGCCACATGGAGCAAGTGGATTGCCCTCATCACGCAGCGCGCCCATATTGGTAACCCAAATCGCCCTGGGATTTTGGAGATAATTACAAACTGGCCAGAAGGTGAAGAGTGTGGTCTCTCTGATGAAGAGGAGCAGGAACAAGTGACCCGGGCTGAAGAAGCTCCACCATACAACCAACTGCCAGCAGATGAAACACGCTGCCCCCTTTTCACCGACGGTTCCTGTCGCATCGTGTGGGGATGAACCAGAAGTGGAAAGCAGCTGTATGGAGCCCCACAACAGGTTGCACAAGCTACCGAAGGAGAAGGTGGATCAAGTCAACTTGCTGAACTCAAAGCTGTTCAGCTGGCCTTGGACATTGCTGAGAGAGAGAAATGGCCAAAGCTCTACCTTTACACTGATTCATGGATGGTAGCCAATGCTCTGTGGGGTTGGCTGGAAAGGTGGAAAAAGGCTGACTGGCAACGCAGAGGAAAATCAATCTGGGCTGCTGATGAGTGGAAAGACATTGCCACTCGGATAGAGAAGTTACCCGTGAAAGTCCGTCATGTGGATGCCCATGTTCCCAAGAGTCGGGCTAATGAAGAACACCGGCACAACGAGCAGGTAGATCAGGCTGCACAGATAGAGATGTCAAAGATAGACTTAGATTGGGAACACAAGGGAGAATTGTTCCTGGCTCGATGGGCCCACGATGCCTCAGGTCATCAGGGCAGAGACACCACCTATAAGTGGGCATGAGACCGAGGGGTGGATCTAACCATGGACAGTATTTCCCAGGTTATCCATGACTGTGAGACGTGTGCTGCCATCAAGCAAGCCAAGCGGGTGAAGCCCCTCTGGTATGGGGGGCGATGGTCCAAATATAAGTCCGGAGAGGCCTGGCAGATTGACTACATCACACTGCCTCAGACCCGCCAAGGCAAGCGCTACGTGCTGACCATGGTGGAAGCCACCACCGGGTGGTTGGAGACCTACCCTGTGCCCCACGCTACTGCTAGGAACACCATCCTGGGCCTGGAAAAACAAGTCCTCTGGAGGCATGGCACCCCTGAGAGAATCGAGTCGGACAATGGGATCCATTTCAAGAACGGCCTTATCAACGCCTGGGCCAGAGAACATGGCATTGAATGGATGTATCATATCCCTTACCATGCACCAGCTGCTGGGAAAGTTGAACGGTCCAACAGCCTACTCAAGACTATCCTGAAGGCACCTGGGGGGTGAACCTTCAAGAACTGGGAAACCAACTTAGCAAAGGCCACCTGGATGGTCAACACCCGAGGGTCCATCAATGGAGCTGGTCCTGCCCAATCTGAACCCTTGCACACAGTGGATGGAGATAAAGTCCCTGTAGTACACATGAAAGGCATTTTAGGGAAGACTGTTTGGATTAGTCCCACCTTGGGCAAGGACAAACCCATCCGTGGGATTGTCTTTGCTCAAGGGCCTGGTTACACTTGGTGGGTAATGCAGAAAGATGGGGAAACCCATTGTGTACCACAGGGAAACCTAATTTCAAGTGAGAACTGTGTGTAAGGTTTCATTATGCAGATGGTAATAGAATAAGGGGTGGATAATGTGTTGGGTTGATGTGGCCAGAAATGTGTATTCTGTCACCAACTGTTGAAGCCGGGTGGGGTAGAGATTTCCTTATCTCGGTGGCACATACCATCTGCTAATGGGCCATCTTTAAGACAAGGTGAAACAATCATCTTTATCTTTTCCACAACCCATCCTCCCTCCAGGAAGATATCATCTGCTGCTGAGCCATTAAGTCCCACTGTATGATAAAATTACATCATCCCATTGGGAGATGCTCCAGCCAGGGGGAGGAGCCAAGCCTTTCCTACTTAGATAAAAAAACCTGATATTTTGAACAGCAAATTATCCGTCTTTCCCATGAATTCCAGAGGAACACCAGACCTTTCCACATCATCTCTGGACCTTCAGAGGAAAACTGCAACCTTCTACAGGAGCGCTGCTCAGCTGAATCACATCTGCCACTGCAGGAGGACTGTAGCCACCATTTAATGGGACTGCTACCAACACCCTGACTGACAGGGTGTCAGGTTGTATTCTGACTCTGTCAGGGTTGGGATTGTTCTTTGTAATACTGTATTTCTATTTTAATTTTCTTAGTAAAGAACTGTTATTCCTAATTCCCCTATCTTTGCCTGAGAGCCCCTTAACTTCAAAATTATATTAATAATTTGGAGGAGGGGGTTTACATTCTCCATTTCAAAGAGAAGCTTCTGCCTTTATTGGCAGACACCTGTCCTTCAAACCAGGACACCAGCACAGGAAACATCCATGTGAGAGGAAAGATGTGTGCTAATGACTTTACAAATCATTGGATGGGTGAAGGGATGGGTGTTAAGGTCTGTGAAATGGGTCGTGAGATTTCTACTGACTTTGGGCAGCAGGTTTGTTACCAGGCCCAGACAGCTTGGCTCCTGAAACAGACAAGGGTCTGCGCAAGGCTGAACTTCTGAAGTTTGGGGGGAAATTCCAAATTCAAGAGGGAATATGGGGCAGGCTGGTCAGGAAGGCTGTACCTTCCTAGGACCTCAGCCAATATGGAAAGGAGGAGAGCAGCGTGTGGCCAGGAGTTTAGGATAAAAGGAGTCTGTGCACTCTGAAACCTGGAGAGAGAAAACTCCGTGGGTGTGTCCACAAAGGGGCAGCAATCCTCAAGGTGGGGAGGGGTGCAGGAGTATCATGCTGTGTCTAGAAAGGGTCAGGACTACTTGGCAGGAGGACTGCAGTACTGGGTTTTGAAAGGGGGCAGCACTGCTTGGAAGGGGAGGGCTGCAGTACCATGCTGGGTTCACAAGGGGGCAGCACTGCTCAGAATTTGGGGACTGCAGTACCAGGCTGTGTCCACAGGGGGGCAGAACTGCTCAGGGAGTGGGTGGCTGCTGTACAGTCTTTTGTCCGCAAGGGAGCAGCACTACTCGGGGGGATGCTGCAGTTCCATGCTGTGTGTACCAGAGGGCAGGACTTCTTGAGGGAAGGGACTGCAGTACCATGCTGTGTCCACAAGGGCCAGCACTGCTCTGAGGGGGTGGATGCTGCAGTACAGGGTTTTGTGCACAAAGAGGGCAGCACTGCTTGGAAGGCAAGGGCTGCAGTACCATGGGGTGTCCACAAGGGTTCAGCACTGCTTGGGGGAGGGGGGGTGTTGCAGTAGCACACTGTTTCCAGAACTGAACAGCACTGTTTGGGGGGGGGGGGCTGCAGTACCGGGTTGTGTCCACAAGGAGGCAGCACTGCTCAGGGAGGGGGAGCCTGCAGTTCTGGTCTAGAAGGGGCAGCACTGCTCAGGGAAGGGGGAGCAGTTCTTTGGGAAGAGGGGAAGGTGGGGGAGGGGCTGCAGTATCATGCAGTGTCCACAAGTGGTCAGCGCTGGTCCTGGTGGATGGGCTGCTGTACTGTGCTGTGTCCATAAGGGGGCAGCACTGCTCTGAGGGGGTGGGGGCTGCATTTTTGGGCTGTGGCCAGAGAGGGGCAGCACTGCTCAGAAGTGGAGGGGGGTGGGCTGCAGTATCCATCAGTGTCCACAAGGAAGCATCACTCCTGCGGAGGGGGGGCTGCAGAAATGGGTTATGTCCAAATAGGGGCAGCACTTGTCGTGGGGGAGGAGTGGCTGCAGTACCAGTTTGTGTCCACAAGGGGGCAGCCCTGCTCGGAAGTGTCTACAGGACCGTGCCATGTCCACAAGAGGGCAGCACGGGGCAATGGGGTATCTGAGGGGGGTTTGGGGCAGATTTGGGCAGATTTGAGGTGGGTGTGAGGGAAATGGAGTGGTCTGAGATGAGTCTGGGATGGATTTGGGGGGAACTGGGGCTGATTGAGAGGTTTTTGCGGGGTGTGAGGTGGATTTGGGGAGAAATGGCCGGGGGTCCTTAGGTGGATCTGGGGGGGCTTGGGGACATTTTGGGGGTCTCTGAGAGGAACTTGGGGGGCTTTGGACAGAACTGGGGGGCTGTGAGTTGGGTCTGACAAGAAATGAGAGATCTGGGGGCTTTGGGGAGGGTTGAAGGGAAATAGGGGGCTCTGAGGGGCTTTGGCGGGGTCTGAGGGGGTTTGGGAGGGTCTCAGCTGGGTCTGGGTTAAATTTTGGGGGGAACTGGCAGGGGTCTGAGGGTATTTGGGAGGGTTTAGGTGGGTCTGGGGTGGATTTGGAGGTTCCAGGGGGTGAAGGGGTCCCGGTCCCCCCCAGATCCCCCCTGTCCCCACAGAGGGTCCCGGCCATGGCGGTGCAGGACCCCCGCCCCAACCACACCATCGACACCAACAACCTCAACGGGAAGATCAAGAGGGACGGTGAGGGAGGGCTGGGGGCTGTCCCCACTGTCACCTGTCCTTGTCCCTGTCCAGACTGTCACCTGTCCTTGTCACTGTCCCCAGAGCTGTCCCTGTGCCCTCACCTTGTCCCCATCATTTCCTTGTCCCTGTCATTGTCCCACGTGTTCCCAGAGCCAAAGCAGTCCCTGTCCCCATGGTCACCTGTCCCCTCACCCTGTCCCCAGTGTCACCTCTGTCCTTGTCATTGTCCTTTCTGTCCTTGTCCCCAGAGCTGAAGGCGTCCCTGTCCCTGTTGTCACTGTTGTGGCCCCATTGTCTCCAGTGCTGAAGGAGTCTGTGTCCCCATTGTCCCTGTGCTGTCCCCATTGTCCCTGTGCTGTCCCCACTGTCACCTGTTCCCATGGTGACCGTGCTGTCCTTGTGTGTCCCCAGAGTTGAAGAAGTCCCTCTGTGTCCCCAATGTCACCTGTCCCCACTGTCCCTGTGCTGTCCCCATTGTCCCCACTGTCCCTGTGCTGTCCCCTGTCCCTGTCCCTGTCCCTGTGCTGTCCCCACTGTCCCTGTGCTGTCCCCACTGTCCCTGTGCTGTCCCCATTGTCCCCACTGTCCCTGTGCTGTCCCCACTGTCCCTGTGCTGTCCCCATTGTCCCCACTGTCCCCGTGCTGTCCCCACTGTCCCTGTGCTGTCCCCAGTGTCACCGTGCTGTCCCTGTCCCCCCAGAGCTGAAGGAGTCCCTCTGTGCCATTTTCTCCCGCTTTGGGCACATTTGGGACATTTTGGGGTGGCGCAGTCTCCGCAGGCGGGGCCAGGCCTTCGTCATCCCCAGGGAGATGAGCAGCGCCAGCAACGGCCTGGGCTCCCTGCAGGGCTGCCCCTTCTATGGCAAACCCATGGAGAGACAGAATCTGGGGCACAATACCGGGGTTGGGGAAAAAAACACAGGTCTGGGGAAAAACCCCTGAAATTCTGGGGAAAAGCCTGAAATCCTGGTTAAAAAAAAAAAAAAAAAACAAAAAATCCCCTGGGATCACTCTCAAATTAAACTGGGAATAACCCCAAAGCTTCTCCTTCTACAAGAAGGCCATGGTGAGGCACAAATTTGGGGAAAAAAATCTGAAACTTTGTAACAAAATCTTGAAATTCTGGGGGAAATCCTGAATTCCTGGGAAAAAAACCAAAAATGCAGCCTCAAATATTCCTAAAATCCATCCTGGAACCTCCTAGAGCTTCCCCATCTACGAGAAACCTGTGATCGGAGTCAAATCCATTGGAAAAATACCTGAGTTTTGGGAAAAAATCTGAAATTGTGGGGAAAAACCCTCAAATTCTGGGAAAAAACCAAAATCCCACAAAAAAAAAAAAAAACCCAAATCCAACCAGGAATGCTCCAAAACCCAACCAGGAGCTGCCCCAAAGCTTCCTCTGATACAAGCAACTCATGATGGGAGCTAAATCCTGGGGAAAATCCCCTGAAATTCTGGGGAAAATCCCAAAATTCTGGGAAAAAATCTGAACTGCAGCCAGCAATTCCCAAAGGTTTCCCTTCTATGCCAAGCCCAAGATGGAACCTCAAATTCAACCTGGAACCCCCAAAAATCTGTTGGAACCCCCCAAATCCCTCTGGGAACTCCTCTAAAATCTCTCTGAATTCCCCGCAAATTCCTCAAAAACCCCCAAATCCCCCAGAAACCCCAAATTCCTCAGAAACCCAAAAATCCCCTCAAAATCCCTCAGAAAACCCCCAAAAGCCTCCTAGAAATGCCCCAAATCCCTCAGAAACCCCAGAATTCCCTCTGGAACCTCCCAAAATGCCCCCTGGAACTCCCCCAAATCCCTCAGAAACCTCAAAATCCCTGCTGGAAATCCCCCAAATATCCCTCAGAAATCCCCAAATCCCTCAAAACTCCCCAAATCCTCTTCAAAATCCCTCAGAAACCCCCAAATCTCTGCTGGAAATTCCCCAAATCACCTCCAAATCCCTCAGAAACCCCATAATGCCTCCTGGAAGCTCCTCCAAATCCCTTAGAAACCCCCAAATCTATCTGGAACCTCCCAAAATCCTTTGGAACCTGAAAATCCCTCCTGGAAATCCCCAATCCCCCAGAAATCCCTCAGAAAACCCCAAATCCCTCAGAAACCCCCAAATCCCTTCTTGAACCTCTCCAAATTGCCCCCAAATCCATCAGAAACCCCAAAATGCCTCTTGGAACTCCCACCAAATCACCCCCAAACCCCTCAGAAACCCCAAAATGTGGAAGTGCCGTTGCAGAGGATCCAGTTCACCAAGACGGACTCGGACATCGCGGCCAAGATGAAGGGAACGTTGGTGGAGCAGGAACAGGAACGGGACAAGGGGGCACAGGGAACAGAGCCTGTGAGTTATGGGGGCACTTGTGGGGTTTGGGGTCACTTATGGCATTTGGGATCGGGTAATTTGGGGTTCTGTCTATGCCTTTGGTATAAGTTGGGCTGTTTTTGGGATAATTTGGGGCTCTCTCTGTGCTTTGGGGTAACTTTGGGCTGGTTTGGGGGTAATTTGGGGTTCTCTGTGCTTTGGGGTAACTTTGGGCTGTTTTGGGGTCTGGGGCCTCTCTCAGGGATGCCGCTGCTGGTGCAGCTGCCCCAGATGCTGCCACACCTGGGGGAACCGCCCTACATCCCCCCTGGGCATGATCCCAGCCTGGGAATGGCCCCAAACCCTGGGATTCCCCTGGGAATGGCCCCAAACCCTGGAATGGCCCCCTGCCCTCTCCACAGCCTGAGTGATCCTATAACCTGAGTTAGGGGGGATTTGTAGGGTTTAATGGGGGATTGATGGGGAACCCATGGGGTTAATGGAGTCACATGATCCCACCCCTGGAATGGCCCCAAATCCTGGGATCCCTTCGGGAATGGCCCCATCCCCAGGGGATTTGGAGTTTTTAGCAGATTTTTGGGGATTTTTGTGAGATGTTGGGGTGATGTTTTGATGTGTATCCAGTGTGACTTTGGGCTGGTTTTGGGCTGATTTTGGCTGGGTTTGGGGTGATTTTCCTGATTTGGGGCTGATTTTGGCTGTTTTTTTGTGGGAGTCCAGGGTGTTCCCCTGGCTGCAGTTCCATGCTGTGTGTACCAGAGGGCAGGACTTCTCGAGGGAAGGGACTGCAGTGCCATGCTGTGTCCACAAGGGCCAGCTCTGCTCTGAGGGGGTGGGGGCTGCAGTGCAGGGTTTTGTGCACAAAGAGGGCAGCACTGCTCGGAAGGCAAGGGCTGCAGTACCATGGGGTGTCCACAATGGTGCAGCACTGCTCGGGGTGGGGGGTTGCAATGTCATGCTGTGGTCACAAGGGTTCAGCACTGCTTGGGGGAGGGGGTTGCAGTAGCTCATTGTTTGTTGGGGGTGGGGGGCTGCAATACCTGAACAGCACTGTTCAGGGAGGCAGCTGGGGGTCTGCAGCACCATGCTGTGTCTAGAAGGGGCAGCACTGCCAGGGAAGGGGGGGAGGGCCTGCAGTATCATGCAGTGTCCACAAGTGGTCAGCACTGGTCCTGGTGGATGGGCTGCCGTACTGTGCTGTGTCCATAAGGGGGCAGCACTGCTCTGAGGGGGTGGGGGCTGCATTACTGGGCTGTGTCCAGAGGGGGGCAGCACTGCTCAGAAGAAGGGTGGGGGGCTGCAGTATCCATCAGTGTCCACAAGGAAGCATCACTCCTGCGGAGGGGGGGCTGCAGAAATGGGTTATGTCCAAATAGGGGCAGCACTTGTCGTGGGGGAGGAGTGGCTGCAGTACCAGTTTGTGTCCACAAGGGGGCAGCACAACTGAAGGGGGTGCTGCAGTAGCATGCTGTTTTCACAAGGGGGCAGAACTGCTCAGAGTTAAGGGACTGCAGTACTGGGCTATGTCCACATGGGGGCAGCTCTACTCGGTGGGTGGAGCTGCAGTACCATGATGTGTCCTCAAGGTGGCAGCACTGCTTGGAGAAGGCAGGGGCTGCAGTACCAGGCTGTGTCCACAAAGGGGCAGAACTGCTCGGGGGAGGCTGCAGTTCCATGGTGTGTCCACCAGATGGCAGCACATCTCGAGGGAAGGAAGTGCAGTACCATGCTGTGTCCACAAGGGGGCAGCATTGCTCTGGGGAGGGATCACAGAACCGGGTTGTGTCCAAAAGGGAGCAGCACTGCTCAAGGAGGGAGGGACTGCAATACCAGGCTGTGTCCACAAGGGGGCAGCACAGCTTGGGAGGAGAGGCTGCAGTACCAGGCTGTGTTCAGAAGGTGGCAGCATTTCTCAGGGTCTGAAAGGGCTGCAATGCTGCCTTGTATCCACACGGGGGCAGCACTCTTTGGAGGGAGGTGGGGGGAGGGGCTGCAGTATCATGCTGTGTCCACAAGTGGTCAGCACTGGTCATTGTGGTGGGCTGCAGTACCATGCTGTGTCCACAAGGGGGCAGCACTGCTTGGGGGAGAGGGGTGCTGCAGTACTGGGCTGTGTCCAGAGGGGGCAGCACTGCTCAGAAGATGGGGGGCTGCAGTACCCATCAGTGTCCACAGGGAAGCAGCAGTGCTCGTCGAGAGGGCTGCAGTACCCACCTGTGCCCACAAGGGGGCAGCCCTGCTCGGAAGGGGGGGCTGCAGTACTGGCCTGTGCCCACAATGGGGCAACACTGATTTAAAGTGTGGGCTGCACTACCGGGCTGTATCCACAGGGGGCAGCACTTTAGGGGCTGGGGGGTGGCTGCAGTACCGGAGACTGAGACCGGGAACAGGATGGAGACCAGCACAGGGAGCCCTTTCGGACCTCCATGTTCACTGTGGGAGTTTTGGCTGTGCCCCCACACGGGATGAGACAGGACTGAAAGGGACCTCTGGGTAGGGCGGGACCACCTCACATTGCATCGTTCTTGTGCAGCCATCCTGGTCCATTTGATCCCAGTTTGTACAATCCCAGTTTGTGTGATCCCAGTTTGTGCAATCCCAGCCTGCATGGCCCTGATCCATCTGGTCCCAGTCTGTGCAGCCCCAGTCTGGAGGATCCCAGCCCATGTGATCCCAGCCCCCATGATCCCAGTCTGCATGGTCCTGCATGGCTCACACTGCCAGGCTCTGGAATTCCAGTTCCCTGCCAGGAAAAGATGGTCCTGCCCTTGAAGGCAAAGCTCTTCACAAGGGGCCAAAAGCCAAGTGCAGCAAGATCTTACAGGGACATTTCACTGCCAGCCTTCAGAACTTCACCCATGGCTGTTGCAGCTCCTGCACTGGGAATTGAATCAGGGCAGGGTCTTTGGTGGGAGCTGCCCTGGCTCAAGGGAGAGCCTGAGAGAGAAACAGAGCAGGCAGAGAGAGGAAGGAGAGAAAGGAGGACACAAACACAATCAGCTGAGAAGGTGCCACTGCAAACAGAACTGGAACTGACTGAAAGAGAATGGGACAGAAATCAGGAATTGTCAAAGTTTTATTTACTATCAAACACATCCTCCCCAGCCAGCCCCACACAATCCTGATCCCACCGCTCCAAATTTAGATCCCACTTCTCCCAGTCTATTTCCAACCCCTTCTCACCCTGGCAGCTCAGGAATCCAGGAAGGTTCGTGTGGGATTGAGTTGTTTTGAGGAGGGAACAAGGCACTTTGAAGTTGGATTGAGACCTTTTGAGTCAAAATTGAGGTGTTTCCAGAGGGATTTAATGGTTTTGAGGTGACAGATTGATCCCTCTTGGCTTTTGGAGCACAAAGAGGTGAAGGAGAGACAAAAATTAAGGCCAAAACAAAGGATAACCAGCCAGGTGTCTTCCCAACATGGATCCCAGGGAATGGGGGTCACCAGGGCTCTGCCCAACGTGGCTCCTGCAGTGGGGGATGGAGTTGGAGCAGCGCACGAAGCTCTTCCCTCACTCGGGGCACTCGCAGGGCTTCCCTTACCGGTGCCTCCGTTGGTGTCTGGTCAAGGCTGAGCTCTGGGAGAAGCTCTTCCCACACTCCTCACACTCGTAGGGCCTCTCCCCGGTGTGGATGCGCCGGTGGGCGATGAGGTTGGAGTTGTGTCTGAAGCCCTTCCCGCACTCAGAACACTTGTAGGGCCTCTCCTCTGTGTGTGTCTGGAAGTGCCTGAAGAGTTCAGACCTGGTGGGAAACCTCTTTCCACACTTAGAACACTCGTAGGGCCTGTCCCCAGTGTGGATCCTTTGGTGAATGATTAGGTTGGAACGGCCCCCTGAAGCCCCTCCCACAGTCCCCACACTTGT
>JAREIS010003504.1:0-10338 GCA_030060385.1 Muscicapa striata striata | reverse complement strand
GGCGGCGCCTAGCTGGGGTGTTCCCCGCGCCAGGCCGCGCCCTCGCCGGCGAGGGATGCCCCCCGGTCTCCCGGCGGGGCCGCACACGGGACCCCCCCCAAGGTAGACCTGTTCACCCCGGCTGGGGCCGCGCGCGACCTTTGGGGGCCGGCCGCGGGGCGATGGCGCCGCCCCGGCGAGCTCAGCTCCGCGGCCGCCGAGGGTGGCCCCGGCGCCGAGCGCCCAGGCCCCCCGGCAGCGGACGCCGCCGCCCGCCTGAGCCAGGGAGACCTGGCCCGGCGGCCGCCCGAGACGGGTAGACCGTCACCCCGGCGGGGACCTGCAGCGCCCCCGCCGGCGCGCGGATGCCGCCGCCGGCCGGGCCCCGAGCCGGAGACCTGGTCTCGGCGGCCGCCCGAGACGGTAGACCTGTTCACCCCGGCGCCGAGGCGCTCAGCGCCTCCCCGGCGCGGCGGATGCCGCGGCCGGCGGCCGGCCCTGAGCCGGGTAGACCTGGTCCCGCGGCGCCGAACGGAGACCCACCCGCGCGAGGCGCTCAGGCCCGCCGGCGGCAGGCGGATGCCGCGCCGGCCGGCCGCCCCGAGCCGGGTAGACCTGGTCTCCGGCGGCCGCCCGAGAGGGGAGACCTGTTCACCCCGGCGCCGAGGCCCGCTGCAGCGCTGGATGCCGCCGCCGGCTGGCCGCCCCGGAGCCGGGTAGACCTGGTCTCCGGCGGCCGCCCCGAGAAGGGGTAGACCTGTTCACCCCCGCGCCGAGGGGACGCCAGCGCCTCCCGCCGGCGGCAAGCGGATGCCGCCGCCGGACGGCCGGCCTCGAGCCGGTAGACCTGGTCTCCGGCGGCCGCCCGGAGAAGGGTAGACCTGTTCACCCTGGCGCCGAGGCGCGCCAGCGCCTCGCCGCCGGCAGGCGGATGCGCCGCCGGCCGGCCGGCCCCGAGCCGGTGACCTGGTCTCCGGCGGCCGCCCGGAGAAGGGTAGACCTGTTCACCGGGCGCCGAGAAACGCCAGCGCCTCCGCCCGCGGCAGGCGGATGCCGCCGCCGGCCGGCCGGCCCGGAGCCGGGTAGACCTGGCCTCCGGCGGCCGCCCGGAGAAGGGTAGACCTGTTCACCCTGGCGCCGAGGGTAGACCTGTTCACCCCGGCTCTGACGCTGCAGCGCCTCTCGCCGGCGGCCGGCTGATGCCGCCGCCGGCCGTCCGGCCGGCCCCGGAGCCGGGTACCTGGTCTCTCGGCGGCCGCCCGAGACGGGTAGACCCCAGGTTCACCTCGGCGCCGAGGGCCGCTCCAGCGCCCTCTCCGCTGGCAGCCGGCTGATGCCGCCAGGCCGGCCGGGCCGGCCCCCGGAGCCGGGTAGACATGGTCCCCGGCGCCGCCAGGAGAAGGGTAGACCTGTTCACCCCGGGCGCTGAGGATCGCTGCAGCGCCCTCCCCGCCGGCCAAGGCGGATGCTGCCGGGCCGGCCCCGGGAGCCGAGACCTGGCCCTCGGCGGCCGCCCGGAGAAGGGGGAGACCCACCTCACTCCTTGGCGCCGAGGGCCGACCAGCGCCTCCTCGCCGGCGGCGGATCGCCGCCGGCCGCCGGCCCCGGGAGCCGAGACCTGGTCTCCGGCGGCCGCCCGGGAGAAGGGTAGACCTGTTCACCCCGGGCGCTGAGGACGCAGCTCCCCCGCCGGCGGTAGGCATGCCGGAAGGCCGGCTGGCCCCAGATCCGGGCAGACCTTGGTCTCCGGCGGCCGCCTGGGCTGGGTAGCCCTGTTCACCCGGCGCCGAGGGCCTGCAGCGCCTCCGCCGGCGGCAGGCGGATGCCGCTGCCGGGCGGCCGCTCCCGGGAGCCAGGTAGACCTGGTCTCCGGCGGCCGCCCGGAGAAGGGTAGACCTGTTCACCTTGGCGCCGAGGACGCTGCAGCGCCTCCCGGGCGGCGGCAGGCGGATGCCGCCGGCCGGCCGGCCCCGGGAGCCGGGTAGACCTGGTCTCCGGCAACCTCCCGGAGAAGGGTAGACCTGTTCACCCCGGCGCCGAGGCAGCTCCAGCGCCACTCGCCGGCGGCAGGCGGATGCCGCGGCCGGCCGGCCCGCCCCCAGAGCCGGGTCGACCTGGTCTCCGGCGGCCGACCCGGATAAGGGTAGACCTGTTCACCTTGGCGCGCCGAGGGCCGCTCCAGCGCTTTCACCACCGGAGGCAGGTGGATGCCGCCCCGGCGGCCGCCCGGAGAAGGGTAGACCTGTTCACCCCGGGCGCCGAGGACGCTGCAGCGCCCTCCCCGGCGGCAGGCGGATGCCGCCGGGCCGGCCGGCCCCGAGCCGGGTAGACCTGGTCTCCGGCGGCCGCCCGGAGAAGGGTAGACCTGTTCACCCCCGGCTCTGAGGGACGCTGCAGCGCCTCCCGCCGGGTGGTCGGCTGATGCCGCCGGCGGCGGCCGGCCGCCCCGGAGCCGGTGGACCCTGGTCTCCGGCGGCCGTCCCGAGAAGGGTAGACCTGTTCACCCCGGGCGGCGAGGGCCGCCCAGCGCCCTACCCGCCGGGGGCCGAGGCGGATGCCGCCGCCGGCCCCGAGCCGGGTAGACCTGGTCTGCGGCGGCCGCCCCGGAGAAGGGGAGACCTGTTCACCCGGCTCTGAGGGACGCTGCAGCGCCTTCCGCCGCGGCTGGCTGATGCCGCCGGCCGGCCGGCCGGCCCCGAGCCGGGTAGACCTGGTCTCCGGCGGCCGTCCCGAGAAGGGGTAGACCTGTTCACCCTGGGGCCGAGGGGCCGCCCAGCGCCTCTACCCGCCGGCCGGGCGGATGCCGCCGGCCGGCCCCGAGCCGGGTAGACCTGGTCTCCCGGCGGCCGCCCCGGAGAAGGGGAGACCTGTTCACCCTGGCGCCGAGGGCCGCAGCAGCGCCTCCCGCTGGCGGCAGGCGGATGCCGCCGCCGGCCGGCCGGCCCCGGAGCCGGGTAGACCTGGTCTCCGGCGGCCGACCCGGAGAAGGGTAGACCTGTTCACCTTGGCGCCGAGGGCTGCTCCAGCGCCTCACCACCGGGAGGCAGGCGGATGCCGCCAGCCGGCCGGCCGGCCCCGAGCCGGGTAGACCTGGTCTCCGGCGGCCGCCCGGAGAAGGGTAGACCTGTTCACCCCGGCTCTGAGGGACGCTGCAGCGCCTCCCCGCTGGCGGCCGGCTGATGCCGGGGCCGGCCGGCCGGCCGGCCCCGGAGCCGGGTAGACCTTGTCTCCGGCGGCCGCCCGGAGAGGGTAGACCTGTTCACACCGGGCGCCGAGGGCCGCCCAGCGCCTCCCGCCGGCAGCCGGCTGATGCCGCTGCCGGACGGCCGCCCCGAGCCCGGTAGACCTGGTCTCGGGCGGCCGCCGCGGAGAAGGGTAGACCTGTTCACCCCGGCTCTGAGGGACGCTGCAGCGCCCTCCCGCCGGCGGCCGGCTGATGCCGCCGCAGGCCGGCCGGCCCCGTAGCCGGGTAGACCTGGTCTCCGGCGGCCGCCCCGGAGAAGGGTAGACCTGTTCACCCCGGCGCTGAGGGACGCTGCAGCGCCCTCCCCGCCGGCGGCAGGCGGATGCCGCCGGATGGCCGGCCGGCCCCGGAGCCGGGTAGACCTGGTCTCCGGCGGCCGCCCCGGAGAAGGGTAGACCTGTTCACCCCGGCTCTGAGGGACGCTGCAGCGCCTCGCCGCCGGCTGATGCCGGGCTGATGCCGGGCCGCCCCGGGGCCGGGCAGACCTGGTCTCCGGCGGCTGCCCCGAGAAGGGTAGACATGTTCACCCCGGCGCCGAGGGCCGCTGCAGCGCTCTCCCCGCCCGCTGCAGGCGGATGCCGCCGGCGGCGGGACAACCCCGGGCCGGGTAGACCTGGTCTCCGGCGGCCGCCCGGAGAAGGGTAGACCTGTTCACCCCGGCGCCGAGGGCCGCTGCAGCGCCTCCGCCGGCGGCCGGCAGATGCCGCCGGCCGGCCGGCCGGCCCCGAGCCGGGTAGACCTGGTCCCGGCGCCCGCCCGGAGAAGGGTAGACCTGTTCACCCCGGCGCCGAGGACGCTGCAGCGCCTCCCGCGGCGGCAGGCAGATGCCGCCGGGCCGGCCGGCCCGGAGCCGGGTAGACCTGGTCTCCGGCGGCCGCCCGGAGACGGGTAGACCTGTTCACTCCCCGGCGCCGAGGGCCGCCTCCAGCGCCTCCCCGCCGACAGCAGGCGGATGCCGCTGGCCGGCCGGCCCGGGAGCCAGGCAGACCTGGTCTCCGGCGGCCGCCCCGGAGAAGGGTAGACCTGTTCACCCCGGCTCTGAGGGACGCTGCAGCGCCCTCCCGCCGGGCCGGCTGATGCCGCCGGCCGGGCCGGCCGGCCCCGGAGCCGGGTAGACCTGGTCTCCGCGGCCGCCCGGGAGACGGGTAGACCTGTTCACCCCGGCGCCGAGGGCCGCCCAGCGCCTCCTCGCCGACAGCAGGCGGATGCCGCCGCCGGCCGGCCCCGAGCCGGGTAGACCTGGTCTCCGGCGGCCGCCCGGAGATGGGGAGACCTGTTCACCCTGGCGCCGAGGGCCGCACCAGCGCCCTCCCGCCGGCGGCAGGCGGATGCCGCCGCCGGCCGGCTGGCCCCGAGCCGGGTAGACCTGGTCTCCGGCGGCCGACCCGGAGAAGGGTAGACCTGTTCACCCCGGCGCCGAGGGCAGCTCCAGCGCCCTCCGCCGGCGGCAGGCGGATGCCGCCGGCCGGCCGGCCGGCCCCAGAGCCGGGTCGACCTGGTCTCCGGCGGCCGCCCGGATAAGGGTAGACCTGTTCACCTTGGCGCCGAGGCCGGAGGCAGGCGGATGCCGCCAGCCGGCCGGCCGGCCCCGAGCCGGGTAGACCTGGTCTCCGGCGGCCGCCCGGAGAAGGGTAGACCTGTTCACCCCGGGCGCGAGGGACGCTGCAGCGCCATCCCGCCGGCGGCAGGCGGATGCCGCCGGCCGGCCGGCCGCCGGGGCGGTCGGCTGATGCCGGCTGGGCCGGGCCGGCCGGCCCCGGAGCCGGGTGCAGACCTGGTCTCCCGGCGGCCGTCCCGAGAAGGGTAGACCTGTTCACCCCGGGGCCGAGGCCGCCCAGCGCCCTACCCGCTCGGCCGGCGATGCCGGCCGGCCCCGAGCGGTAGACCTGGCCCCCGCGCCGCCCCGGGAGAAGGGTAGCTCCTGTTCACCACGGGCGCGAGGGCTTCAGCAGCGCTCCGCCGGCGGCAGGCGGATGCCGCTGCCGGCCGGCCGGCCCGAGCCGGGTGCAGACCTGGCCCCGGCGTCGCCCGGAGAAGGGTAGACCTGTTCACCCGGCTCTGGAAGGACGCTGCAGCCTCCCCGCCGCGTGGCAGGCGGATGCCGCCGGAAGGCCGGCTGGCCCCAGATCCGGGTAGACCTGGTCTCGGCGGCCGCCTGAGCTGGGTAGACCTGTTCACCTCGGCGCCGAGGGCCGCCTCCAGCTCTCCCGCCGGCGGCAGACGGATGCCGCCAGCCGTCCGGCCGGCCCCGAGCCAGGTAGACCTGGTCTCCGGCCGCCCGAGAAGGGTAGACCTGTTCACCCCGGCGCCGAGGGACGCTGCAGCTCCTCCCCGCCGGTGGCAGGCGGATGCCGCCGGGCCGGGCCGGGCCGGCCCCGAGCCGGGTAGACCTGGTCCCGGCGGCCGCCTGAGCTGGGTAGACCTGTTTTTCCCCGGCGCTGAGGACGCTGCAGCGCCGCCGGCGGCAGGCGGATGCCGCCGGCCGGCCGGCCGGCCCCGAGCCGGGTAGACCTGGTCTCCGGCGGCTGCACCTGAACTGGGTAGACCTGTTCACCCCGGGCGACGAGGGCCGCTGCAGCGCCTCCCGCCGGCGGCATGCGGATGCCGCGGCCGACCGCCGCCCCGAGCCAGGTAGACCTGGTCTCCGGCGGCAGCCCCGGGAGAAGGGTAGACCTGTTCACCCCGGCGCCGAGGACGCTGCAGCGCCTCCCGCCGGGGTGGCAGGCGGATGCCGCTGGCCGCCGGGCCGCCCGGAGCCGGGTAGACCTGGTCTCCGGCCCGACCCGGAGAAGGGTAGACCTGTTCACCTTGGCGCCGAGGGCCGCTCCAGCGCCCTCCCCGGCGGCAGGCGGAAGCCGCTGCGGCCGGCCGCCCCGAGCCGGGTAGACCTGGTCTCCGGCGGCCGCCCGAAACGGGTAGACCTGTTCACCCCGCGGCCGAGGGGACGCTGCAGCGCCGTATCCGCCGGCGGCAGGCGGATGCCGCCGGCCGGACGGCCGGCCCTGGAGCCGGGTAGACCTTGTCTCCGGTGGCCGCCCTGCAGAAGGGTAGGCCTGTTCACCCCGGGCGCCGAGAAACGCTGCAGCGCCCTCCCCGCCCGCGGCAGGCGGATGCCGCCGGCCGGCCGGCCGGCCCTGGAGCCGGGTGGACCTGGTCTCCGGCGCCGCCTGAGCTGGGTAGACCTGTTCACCCCGGCGCCGAGGGTCGCTCCAGCGCCCTCCCGCCGGCGGCAGGCGGATGCCGCCGGCCGGCCGGCCCCGGGAGGCGGGTAGACCTGGTTTCCGGCGGCCGCCCGAGAAGGGTAGACCTGTTCACCCCGGTGCCGAGGGCCGCTGCAGCGCCTCTCCGCCGGCGGCCGGCAGATGCCGCCCGGCCGGGCCGCCCGGAGCCGGGTACCCGAGCCGGGTAGACCTGGTCTCCGGCGGCCGCCCGGAGAAGGGTAGACCTGTTCACCCCGGCGCCGAGGACGCTGCAGCGCCCTCCCCGCGGCGGCAGGCGGATGCCGCCGGCCGGCAGGCCGGCCCCGGAGCCGGGTAGACCTGGTCTCCGGCGGCCCCGGCGGCAGGCGGATGCCGCCGCCGGCCGGCCGCCCCGGAGCCGGTAGACCTGGTCTCCGGCGGCCGCCCGAGACGGGTAGACCTGTTCACCCCGGCGCCGAGGACTCTCCAGCGCCTCCCCGCCGGCAGCAGGCGGATGCCGCCGCCGGCCGGCCGGCCCCGGAGCCGGGTAGACCTGGTCTCCGGCGGCCGCCCAGAGAAGGGTAGACCTGTTCACCCCGGCTCTGAGGGACGCTGCAGCGCCCTCCCCGCCGGCGGCCGGCTGATGCCGCCGGCCGGCCGGCCGGCCCCGGAGCCGGGTAGACCTGGTCTCCGGCGGCCGCCCGGAGAAGGGTAGACCTGTTCACCCCGGCGCCGAGGGCCGCTCCAGCCCGCCAGGGCCGCCGCGGCCGCGGCCGGCTCCCCGACCGGCAGCCTGGTCGCGCCCCGGGCGGGAGACCTGCCCTGCGCCGAGGGCTGCGCGCTCCGCCGGGCAGGGGATGCCCCGGCCGGCGGCCCGGCCGGAGCCTGGCTCCGGCCCCGAGAAGGGTAGCCTGTTCACCGGCGCCGAGGCTGCAGCCCCCGCCGCGGCGGCGGATGCCCGGCCGGGCCCGGCCGGGTGACCTGGTCTCGGCGCCCCCTGAAAGGGAGACCTGTTCACCCGGCCGGGCCGCACGCCCCGCGGCAGCGATGCGGCCGGCCGGCCCCGGCCGGGCCTGTCCCGGCGCCCGGAGGTAGACCGCACCGCCCGAGGGCCGCCCAGCCCCCCCGCCGGCAGGCGGATGCCGCCCGGCCGGCCCGGAGCCGGGTAGACCTGGTCTCCGGCCGCCCCGGAGAAGGGTAGACCTGTTCCCCGCCAGGGCCTGCAGCGCCTCCGCCGGGGCCGGGATGCCGCCGGCGCCGGGGCGGGTAACCTGGTCTCCGCGGCCGCCCGGAGAAGGTAGACCTGTTCACCCCGGGCCGGGACGCTGCAGCGCCTCCCCGCCGGCGGCGGCGGATGCCGCCGGCGGCCGCCCGAGCCGGTAGACCTGGTCTCCGGCGGCCGCCTGGAGAAGGGTAGACCTGTTCACCCGGCCGGGACGCTCAGCGCCCCGCCGGCGGCAGGCGGATGCCGCCGGCCGCCGGCCCCGGGCCGGTAGACCTGGTCTCCGGGCGCCCGGAGGGAGACCTGTTCACCCGGCCGAGGCGCTCAGCCCTCCGCCCGGCAGCGATGCCGCGGCGCGGCCCCCGACCGGGGACCTGGTCTCGGCCGCCCGGAGGTAGACCTGTTCACCCGGCGCAGGCGCGCGCCCTCCCGCCGGCGGCGGCGACGCGCGGCCGGCCCCAGCCGTGACCTGGTCTCGGCGGCCGCCCGGAGGTGACCTGTTCACCCCGGCGCCGAGGCGCTGCAGCCCTCCCGCCGGGGCGGCGGATGCGCCGGCCGGCCCCCGGCCGGTGACCTGGTCTCCGGGCCCGGGAAAGGGAACCTGTTCACGGCTCGGGACGCTGCAGCGCCCTCCCGCCCGGCGCGATGCCGCGCCGGCCCGGGCCGGAGACCTGGTCCCGGCCGCCCGGAGAAGGGTAGCCTGTTCACCCGGCCCGGGCGCAGCGCCCTCCCGCCGGCAGGCGGATCCGCGGCGCCCCCGGCCGGTAGACCTGGTCTCGGCCGCCCGAGAAGGGGCCGTTCACCGCGAGGGCGCCAGCGCCTCCGGGCGGCGATGCCCGCCGGCGCCCCGCGGGTACCTGGTCTCGCGGCCGCCCCGGAGAGGGTGACTGTTCACCCCGGGCCGAGGGAGCCAGCCCCCGCCGGCGGCCGGCCGCGGCCGGCCCCGGCGGGTAGACCTGGTCTCCGGCGCGCCCGGAGGGTAGACCTGTCACCCGGCTGGGCGCTCAGCGCCCTCCCGCCGGCCGAGGCGGATGCCGCCGGCCGGCCGCCGGCCGTGACCTGGTCTCCGGCGGCCGCCCGGAGGGGTAGACCTGTTCACCCGGCCGGGCGCCAGCGCCCCCGCCGGCGGCCGGCGATGCCGCGGCGGCCGGCGGCCCGGGCGGTAGACCTGTCTCCGGCCGCCTGGAGGTAGACCTGTTCACCCGGCCTAGGGCCCCCTCCAGGCCCTCCCCGCCGGCGGCCCGGGCGGTGCCGACCGCCCGGGTCAGGCCGCCAGCCACGGCCCTACCGGGGTCCGGGCCGCGAGGCGCCGTCCCGAGCGGTAGACCTGCAGCGCGCCCGGGGAGGACCCGGGCCGGGCGCTGCAGCTGCCCTCCCGCCGGCGCAGCCGGTGCCGCGGCGAGAGCCCCGGCCCGGGGCCGGGTAGACCTGGTCTCGCGGCCGCCCGGAGGGAGACCGGGCACCCCGGCTCTGAGGGGCTGCCGCCCCCCCGGCCCGGAGACGGCTGATGCCCCCGGCCGTGGGCCCGGGGCCGGGTAGACCTGGTCTCCGGCGGCCGCCCGGAGAAGGTAGACCTGTTCACCCGGCGCCCGAGGCCGCTGCAGCGCCCTCCCGCCCCGGCGGCAGGCAGATGCCGCCCGGCCGGCCGGCCCAGAACCGGGTAGACCTGGTCTCGGCACCCGCCCCGGAGAAGGGTAGGCCTGTTCACCCCGGCCCTCCCCCGGCGGCGGATGCCGCGGCCGCCGGCCCCCAGAGCCGGGTCGACCTGGTCTCCGGCCACCCGGATAAGGGTAATTTCACCTTGGCGCCAGGGCCGCCAGCCTCCCACCGGGAGGCAGGCGGTGGCCGGCGCCGGCCCCGGCCGGGTAGACCTGGTCTCCGGCCCCGGGGGGGCCTGTTCACCCGGCGCCGGGACGCCAGCGCCTCCGCCGGCGGCCGGCCGATGCGCCGGGCGGCGGACAACCCCGGGCCGGGTAGACCTGGTCTCCGGCCGCCCTGGAGAAGGGAGACCTGTTGGCTCTGAGGCCTCAGCGCCTCCCGCCGCGGCCGGCGATCCGCCGGCCGGCCGCGGCCCCGCGGGACTGGTCTCCGGCCGCCCGAGAAGGGAGACCTGTTCACCCGGCGTCGGGCGCTGCAGCGCCGTATCCGCGGCGGCAGGCGGATCCCCGGCCGGACGGCCGGCCCGGGCCGGTGGCCTGGTCTCCGGCCGCCCGGAGAAGGGAGACCTGTTCACCTGGCGCGAGGGCCCACCGCCCCCGCCGGCGGCAGGCGGATGCCGCCGCCGGCGGCCGGCCCGGGCGGGTAGACCTGGTCTCCGGCGCCTGGGAAGGGTAGACCTGTTCAGGCGCGGGCGCTGCAGCGCCTCGCCGGCGGCAGGCGGATGCCGCCGGCCGGCCGGCCCGAGCCGTGGCCTGGTCTCCGGCGCCGCGGAGAAGGGTGACCTGTTCACCCGGCTCTTAGGGCGCTGCCCCTCCCGGGCGCGGCTGATCCCGGCAGGCCGGCGGCCCTGGCAGGAGACTGGTCTCCGGCCCGCCCGGAGAAGGGTAGACCTGTTCACCCGGCGCTGAGGGCGCTGCAGCTCTCCCCGCGGCGGCAGGCGGATGCCGGAAGGCCGCCCGGCCCGGGCAGGGACCTGGTCTCCGGCGGCCGCCGGAAAAGGGACCTGTTCACCCCGGCTCTGAGGGACCTGCGCCCTCCCGCCGGCGGCGGCTGAT